>JAQIXX010002238.1:0-25888 GCA_034700605.1 Willowsia nigromaculata
ATTTCTTCACTGGTTTTGCAATGACAGAAATATTAAGCATATTGGAAAGCAACAGAATTTTTTTCTGGTATCTTCCAAGCTGTCCCGCTTGAATGGTATAATCCCTTAAAACCGTCATTCTCTATGCTAATGCTTCGACCCAGAAATGATCAAAATTCAGAGAAAAGTCATATATTGAAATCTTGTTTGATAACGACAAGCATTGCACTTATAATACTACAAAGCATTTATATCATATGGTCAAACAGTAATAATCACAATAATCAAAACCCCTGTAAATTTACATCGACATGGCTATCTGTGACCATTTTTTGACTTAATGGTTTAATTCAGTTTGATAAAATGTACCCAAAGGAACCCAAAAAGCTAATGAAAATACTTTTTTTGAGCAACTAAACGTTTCCTTTGTTTTTGCAATTTACCTAATGTTCAGTTTATATCCTGATTTGTATTTGGTCTGCATTTTCTGGACCCCTAGAAACCAACTTTAGCGGAATATTGGTTAATTCCACGAATCACTGTGGAAACAGTTGGTTTAAACAGATCGGTTGCCATAATACTAAATATGTTTATATTAATGCATAATTGGTGGATGTGGACCGTTTTAATGACAGCAGTGGGGTTTATCATTGGCGGGATTTTTGGACTGAGTATCAATTCCATACTAAAAAATAAAATCTTTACAGGAGGAAAATTTCGATTCATGAGCAAGTAGCAATATTCCGACATAATCAAGTTCTTATGCAAATGTTTAACGAGTTTCAGAAAGGATTCTTGTTTCTCGTTCTTATTTATGCATTCATTTTTATTTCCGCCTTTCCCCTTACATCTTTAGTTAAAAGCAAAACAGCAAAATTCACACTTTTGATGCTCATGATATTGAATGATTGTGTATTAGCAATGACTGTAGTGTGTGGTGCTATGACTGCAGTCCAGTCCAAATCAAACAAGATTTTGAAAATGATGAGTTGAAAGATAACTCCGAACATTGCTAGAATATAGATCAAACGGGAATACGGGTTTTATAAATCATGTTCCTCACTCAAAATTAAAATAGGGTCTGACAACTTCATGGATAAGCTCACGCTTTGACATGCATGGACAACGCAATATGTCTCTGTGTAAACATACTAGTTATTACCTAATACTAGTAACTGAATGAAACGAAAGAAAATTAAATTTTTGGTATGCATCTGGCATCTACACTATGAAAGTGCATGCTCAGTCAAGTACGCAACAATCTTTACAGGATACACCTGACAATATTGCAGAAATTTGACAGGGCTGCGATAAAAATAAAATAAGAAATTAAAACTGACTGGAATTTTTTAACTTTCATATTTGCCTGGATTTGGATATGTGGGTTTCTGCTCCTATTCATCTTGATCCGCTTAAAAATCACATTCCATGTAACATCATCTATTATTCCATTTAGCTAGAACTAAGTTTGGTAATATTGTACAGCCAGCATTGTTGGTCCATAAATGGGACTTCATTATGTGATTCCAGCCATTTGAGAATTTACTTATTCACATATAAAGACCTAACAACTTTCAATTGTATGGACTTGTGTTTATGTGGGCAATAACATAAACCGACATTCTTCAAGCTATATTATGGACAGATTTTCAGACTGCTACAGGCATTTGAGTTACCTGACAATGGCAGTAATTATGTGATTTATGAATTACAAATAATTTTTATTGTTTACTCTGTATTCACACCGTTTCCATCAGATCTATTCATTTTAAAGGCAAGATGTGAGATCTCTATGTAATATCTGAAATGTATTAAATAAAAAGGCGACTAATTATGAAAAATAACCCCAAAATCGATTGGTATAGTCGTAAATAAGTCAATAAGCAATGTAGGAAGCTAGAATTTTGCTTTTTGTAATCAATCTTATCATTGACAGCACATAGTGAAAATTCATAATTACAAAATTATTTCGCACGTGTATTTTATGGACTTAATTTAATGAGCGCATGGAACCAAACCAATCTTCGAATTTTCATTTTAAAGTAAACTTTAATTCCTCAGCATCAAAATATTTATCCATGCATCAAATTCCAAGTATTTGCCTTTGAGGGAATAACATCAAAATGATAAAACAAAAGCATTTGTCTTATTTTGTGTTTGTCACATTATCTCTTGTAGGGATCGGGATCTTCCTTGTATTCTACCACTTTGCCCATCTATGTCCCCTCCTCGCAAAATCCACTCCAGTGGTCAATATATCAACAGGTAACATTCAAGGAAGAATAGGCTACTCCCTCCGAAGCGGAAAACCGTTTTGGCAGTTTCTCAGCATTCCATACGCTGAAGCACCTGTGGGAAAACTTAGATTTCAACCACCAGTCCCCCTCCAGGAATCCTGGGATGGAGTGAAGCAAACAGTTGTGTACCCTCCAATGTGCCTTCAATACGATTCAATAGGAATGCAAATAGTCCAAGGTCGGGAGGACTGTCTTTTTCTAAATGTGTTTGTCAGTTCCCCGAGCAAGGTTGAGATTTACTTTAAAGTTATTACAAGTTACAAAAAATATTCTTCCCATGTATTATGCACATCTAAAAATCATTTAGGAAGCGATTACAAAACCCAACCGACCAGTTATTATCTTCATTTTTGGGGGCGGATTTCAATGTGGCTCAACCAGACTATATTATCCGGATTTTTTCATGGACCAAGATGAAATTGTCCTTGTCACCTTTGATTATCGTCTTGGACCACTTGGGTTCCTCAACTTGGCGGAAGCTGGAGACTACAGCGAGGAAAATCTACGGCTTCCTCGCGGCAATATGGGTTTGAAGGACCAACGGCTTTTGCTTCAATGGGTTCAAACGAATATTGCCAATTTTGGAGGTGACCCCAAAAAAGTGACCATTTTTGGCGAGTCTGCTGGAGGAGCATCCACCCATTTTCATATGATCTCACCTAAATCACAGGGATTATTCCACAAGGCGATTTCTTTCTCCGCGTCTGCACTAAATCCATGGGCTTTTGCAAAGGGTCCGGAGTACCAGAAAAGGATATCCAGCAGATACGCGTCCTTCGCAGGATGTCTACTAGATGATAAGATCAAACTATGGGAATGTCTTTCAACCGCAGATTTCAGCGAAGTTGTGAAGCAACAACACATTATCGAAAATCCTTCTGGTGTAGACGATCTATTGCTTCCGTCTATTGAAGTGGTCAATTCTGATGACATATTTTTTGATAGGCATCCTCGTGAAATCCTAGAAGCAGGAGGGGGTTCAAAAGTTCCATTGATTTTAGGAGTTAATTCAGGCGACGGATCGGTCTTTACTGCACGTATGTAATCTGAATTCTGGGAATTTTTTAAGGATTACTAGTTATTTCTGTAAAGCAATTTAATTTGGTGCAGGTATTGATGGTAGACCAGAAAGAACAAAAAGGTTAAAGGAAAATTGGGTCCGTCAAGTTGCGTTTAATCTTGGAGTATCTGCAGAAAATGTTTCTAATGCCTGCTCAGAAAAAATTCGTGAATTTTACTTTAAAAATGTTAACTTCTCTTTCACTAACCCCACTCAGCAAGAAGTAATTTTGAAACATGCGACAAAATACATTTCAGACTCATATTTCTACAGAGACGTACATAAAGCTGCAGTGCAACACACAGTTAATGGGAGTCCAACGTTTCTTTATTTTTATAACTATACGGCTAAACTTGCTCCAAGTCAGTACAGTTACTTTCGCGCAGTTAATCCAAACGAATGGATACCTCCAAAGATAAAGATTGGACTAGTAATCGCTTTTGACTGGCTTGTGGAACGAATGTTTGGACCGGAGAAAGGTCCCAGAAGGTTTGGAATCACACATTCTGAAGAATTACTCCAGATTTTCAATTTAATTGGAATACTCGGCTATACATCTGGACCGGATGAGGAATTTTCGAATGCATTGTTGAAAACCATTGTGGATTTTGGTAGAAGGGATGAGAAGTTTTCAAGGTCGCCCTTATCATTTCGTGGTGTGAAATGGCCAGCCTTGAGAAAGGCTGATGTTACGGGAAGCAATTCAAGTTACTTGGTAAAGCCTTTGCCAACTATGCTAATGGATAACAATGATAGACCTCGACTTATTTGGGAACCTTACACAGATTCACTAGAATTCTGGGCTCAGTTGAAAAAAGAGGAAACTTGTACGTCAGGAATGCAAGAGCACCGCTACAAGAAAAATAATTTCCTTTTTACCCGTCTTGAACAATTTAAAGAAACTAGAGCTTAAGGAATGCTAATGATATTTTACAAAATGGAAACGGGGTAAAGGTTCAATTAAAGCAGATTAAAAGTAAACATTAAAAATTAAAATCCAAAAATTATTAATGCAGCTGAATGTACAATATTCAGTATTATACTTTTTGCATGAACTTTCCTCAAACTGGTAGTAAAGGTGCATTTCATAAGCAATTATTTGGCAGATCCTAAGAATAGACGTTTCATGCTAGTTTGGTATTTATCGTCAAATTTAAATAGTATTAAAACGTGTTTAGATAGCTGGTATAAAATTTGAGCATTTACATACAAAATTACTGCTGGAATAGTCCAATTACATTAATGTACATACCAAAAAGAGAAAATCGAATGTTTTGTCACCAAGACACGATTGAAAGCGATTTATCCTTTTCTCTTTTTTCTATTATTTGTTGCTTTAAAGATTGTACAAGCTTAAACGGGATTAGGTCATTTTTCCCCTGACTTTCCTGCTAATAGCATTATTTCATTCGAGAGTATTTTGGCTCATTATTGTCAATATTTAATTGTTTTGTTTACATACGAATTTGTAATTTGTGGCTGATAGTTAACGGTAATCGTTGAAACCTGTTAAACTTTGCAAAACATGTCTTCAGTATATGAGGGAGTGAAAGTCTAGTTTCTTTTCTTATAAGTGTAAATTATTATTTTCATTGATACATTGGTCATATGGTTTTTGTCAAATTTTGATTTATCATATTATTAAAATACTCGTATCTGCAATAATCTTATGATACTCTCTGAGATATGAATGTTTCAATATATGGCAAGTCGAATTCAGCAGCTACCAACTTAAGACACAGATCACCATAAATTAGTTTATTACAAAATGTATTCTGCAGATTTACAAGTTCTTTCTTTATTTAGATTTTTCCAACTTACTGTCCATGCAACATTAGCCAATTCCTTTTATCTATAATATGCGTATTACTCTTTTGGGAAAACTACTGAAAAAATCACATGTAAAAACGTTTCAGTATTGCTACTGTCCTCTTTTAATATCACATAATTTTCAAAAAACTATTGAATAAAAAGTTATTTCTCAATCAAATTGTTTTGAAATGTAGTATTTTTTATTTACAGATCAATTACTGATAAAGCCAAGCAAATTCATGGATACATAGAACCTTAGCTGATTTATTTTTTGTTCTATTAACCAGATTATAATAAAGTGTCTATTTATATGGGATATATTAGATGTACGGCTTATCACCTAAATTACATTCGATTTTATATAAAGATATTTTTTAAACTTCAATACAGTATCAGTAGTTTCTTGGGCTTCAACCTACTGTGCACTTCAAATAAACTTTCTATTCAAAAATTTCCTTTCACGTACTTTGAATATTTGAATTTCCTAATGGCTTCACCTGAAATTTACAAAGCTCTAGAGCTCATGGCTTTTGCGGAACAGAACATCTTCGGCCAAAAGTATATTCTCACTTGGGACACAAAACATAAACCGCTTGTTAACCGAAGTAAAGCATCAGTGTCACATTTCAATAAGATATGAGCCTTTATACTTTTTATTAAATATATTCCTAGCTTTCGTTGGTATTTTAGTTATAATTTATGGAAAAACATGAGTTCACCACCTAATTGAACATAAAGCAGATCAACTTGTTCTAACATTTTTCTCTACGCTTCTTTCCCTCCTAAACATATATGTTGAGGCTGTGTTCCACATTTATGGGGCCGACGCTACACAATATTTCAATGGTTTACTTTAGCTCCAATCGCAAAGGTCCATTCTAAAGTGGAAGAGTCCCTTTACCGTAGAATTTAAAGGTTTCTGTATGGATATCGACTTAATCGGATTAGTAACATGGCATATTCCATTAATAACTCCTATAATTACACAATTTTTGGCCATTGTAGTAGGAGGTCTATTTATAAAAGCGACAATGCTTCCAGTAGTCCTTGAAAAAATTTGTAACTTTGAAAATGTATCAATTCTTGAATATACGGTAATTACAGGATGTAGTATGATTCTTCACTTTGTGGCAATTGTAAACTTAATTTTAACAATCAACATGTCAATTCTGTTGGCACTTTTTTCTTCCACCATTCATTCCAGACACTTGAACTGCAAAAAGCTAAGCATGGAAGTGAATTATGCTTCATTTCAAACTGTACTAGACTCTTATCAAAATCTACGCATTGTTAATATTTGGGGAAGAGAAATGATCTCCATGTATATTTCAGTGGGTTTAGGAATTGGTTACTATTTTATGCTTTGTTCTATTTGTTTCGGCATTCATGGGTGGAAAATGTTGTCAATATTTTTGTATCCATTTGTGGTGCAAGTGGTTATTTCTGGTATGTTTATCGTAGTTGTAAGTCTGAACGCTGTGTCGGATGTATACAGTTTGTGTAAATATTTAAGAAAAGAGTGGAAACTTTTCGTAGGAAAGAAGTATTTTAGAGTAAGATACAAGAAAAATACTTTTGCGTTCTTTTAAACTCAATGATTCCTATGGGCTTCTATTTCGGTCAAATTGGTGTTCTGGATAAGGAAAGAGTGACAAAAATATTGTATAGTATAATAGAAAACTCTGTAACGGTGTTGTTGATATTTGGAAGACATTTTAGGGTATGATCTGACCAGACCAAAAGTTTGCATTATCAATAAAATAAATAGAAGTAAAGGCCTGAAAAATTTGCTTTGCGTAATAAATATTTTGTCAGCGTAACATGTAATTTTAAGGTATCATACATAGGTATATCATTAGAAATACGTTACTAAAGGGATAAAATGAGGTACTATCTAATTCCATTTGTGACGTAGCTGAATAGGAAACTGATGACAAAAAGCGTGCAAAGTTGCTTACTTGCAATGCAATGTAAATATGTATGACAGTAATGAAATACTTCCAATTCGTAGTTTTATGAAACTCAATGCTCGTGAATACTCAAAGTACTTTATTATACTGTATTCTATTGCTCAAATGAAAATTACAAAATTGCACTTACGCGTTTAATCTACTTAGCATAATCAGGCTCAGAATAAGCTATCTTTCCTTTTCTTTGGACGCTAAACTATTTTATCCACCACCTTAAGTAGCGTAAACCTCGTTCCAACATCAATAGGACACGTCTGCATAAAAAATTCTGATCAATCTCCATCACATTTTATATTTGCTTCACTTACACTAAAAAGTTGAATTGTTCATCGTTGGAGTTAAAAAAATAATTAAAGCATATCCAACATAATTTATAAGTACAACATCAAAAGCGTGATTACGTTCGGAAATTTTGAAAATAATTTAAAACTTATTATTGCATTAATTTTTTATATTTACAAATCTTTCCAAGTTATTTGTAACAGAAACATATAAAATTTATTGCCCATGATGCCCTCAAATCATCTGAGATTTAAGGTTATTTTGGTTAGGATGTCCTCCTGTTACACAAGTTTAGTTCTTTTGCTTGTGACTCCATCATTTGGTTTTATATTGAATAGTAATCGACCACCTAGCATGTTCCCATGGAAGATTGAAGTTATTGAAAACTCGTCATCACTCCTAAATTACACTAAAGAACATCCTTTGCGTCTTAATATTCTAAATCGCGATAAGATTAATTCCACTAGAAAACTAAAAATCGAAAAAATACCAGCAGCTATAGACTTAACCATGATATATGACCAACTTGCAGCATTTCATCTGACTTGCTTAGTGGTTATGGATAATTACCAAGGAGTGAATATATTTCCATTTCTATATCCTGTCATAATTCGAGCATCTATACCTACTATTCTGAACTATAATAATAATTTTTACACATTTATTTGGTTGCCTAAGGACTTGCCAAATACTCCTGGATACAACGAATCAGGCATCTACCTTTTCACACACAACAAAGTTGCTTACGTTAAGTGCCCTTTTTCTAATTTTTTCATTAACCTTGGGAACGAGTTTGAGAATGAGCATTCTGACATGTGCATTCTCCTCGATTTTTTCAAATATTCATCTAGCAATAAGCCCTGGAATTGTGAGATTCAGGTTGCAGCACTTCTGCCAATAGAGTATCGTCAGGGTTTCCTGGAAACACCTAAAATATTTCATTATGCTATACCTGATCCATTAATTTTGTATAATTTTGTGCGCATTTATCCAACCAGTGTAAGTAAAGTGCATATTTTCGTAATGGAGGACCACGATTTTAATGAAATATGGATCTACTCAAAACGATTGGAGGTCTTGAGGGGCCCGATGAACAATTTTATTAAAAAACGATCCGTAAATGATGCATCGTCCAATTCCAAGCACTTGGAATGGTTTGTAGCTTTTCTTAACATAACCAAATGTAAATCAAGAATAACGTGCACACTTACCATTTCAAAACTTTTTAGGCTTGTCATTGACCAAAGGATTCACCGAAAGTCGGACAAGTATGAATACGATTCTTTAGCTATGCTAGTAAATGATTCAAACATTTTGTTATCACAAAAAGAACGCCTTCTTACATTGTATATCCACAAAACTAGCTCCACAGGTTCAACTGCTGTTACCAGTTATTTTAGCCATTTCCAAAGATGTGAAAATTATCTATGGCCCATTCCGAGACTTTCCTCCTTTGCAAAATTACCATTTACAAACCCACAAGATAAGCTATCCCACGGCGTAGTATCACTTTGGATGGCTATACTAAGGAATTTCACAATAACTTCAGTGATGGATATTATGTGTATCGATAGTAAAATCGTAACATTTGAAAGTTCAAACAGTGAAACCCATCAGGTTACACTATCCATGAATCAAAACATTAGAAATGATTCGATTTTCCACGAAATTTCAATTTCGGATAAAGTAAATGATTTGAATTTCGTGAGTTGCAGTAGTGACATCGGTATACATGCAGTTGCATTTTCCGAACTTTACAACGTATACGAAACTCCCATATGGCTTTTCATTTTTATATCCACTTTACTAACTGCAAAATTTATCTGTATGATAAGTTCAACACAAACTACATTGGTTGATAATATGCTTATGTCTATTAAAGGGTTACTTGAGCAGGGAGATCCTTTCTTAAACCAACAGCTTAACAAAACATATCTTCGGTACGTAACCATATCCTACTTACTGGCAGCTCTTGTGTTGAGCAATGGCTATAAAAATAACAACGTGTATAACATGGTTGCTCCTAGAGAACCTGTGCCTTATGAAAGATTTGCAGAACTTTTGCGCGATAACTTCACAGTTTTAACTAAAAGTGGGAGTTTCTCGTTCGACTTTGTAATGCTAACATTTGCATGGCAATGGTTGGCCAAGAAGATGCCCCACAATCTTACTTTCATTGTCCGTCCTCATACTTTCAAAGAAAAATTTGCAGAAATTCTCAAGGTTTACTCCGAGGTTGCCAAATTGCGGCTAGTTTCCAAGTCCAGTAAATATGCGTCATATGAACGGTTTGAGCTTGAAATACTCTTTAACAACTCAAGACTGCATCCAGGTCTAAGTGATGCGGCAAAGAGAATGATTAAAGCTGCGTGGCCTACAGGCTGGAGACGCTTTAAGGAGAAGGAAGGCACCAAATTGTTTAATGAATTATCAGAAAATCTTGTGGAACATGAGGAAGAACTGCTTTATCAGTTCCTAAAGATATGTAACAAGACGGCTTTAATTCTTCCTAGCTTTTTGGCTAGGACATATGCTAAGATGCTTGTTCGAGAGGGAGGTAATCAAAATGTATTTGTTGGTTTACAAAAATACGTGAATTCTAAGACAACATTTCATATTTCTGGGGTGACTCATCCAAATATTTTGAAACGATTTAAGTGGATATCAGAGTCTGGGCTTTTTGACTTCTGGCTTGCATTTGTTACGGATAATGGAAGGTTTTTGGGGGCATGGGGTACTAACTCTGAACTTAAGAAACCGACAATGACGGGCAATATTCAACTCATATTCATTTTGTTGGCAGGGGGTTTGGTGATGGGGAGTGTTACTTTCATTGTTGAGAACAATCTTCAAATTTTTTTGTTTATAAAAGGAAAATGCATAAAATTTGGCAATTTGATTTCCAGGTTTATGCATGTAATTTGTTTAATTGTTGGAATGCTAAAATACCGTAAATTTACATTTTAAAAGTCCTTTTGAAGAACTACTTCTCGATGTGAAATCCTGAAAACAAAGGATCCAAAAAAATTTACAGCGAGGTGAGTGAGTTCCAAATGAAATCTGTAAAATCCACTTTGGTTTGGATCAAATAATTTCCTGCAAAACTTTCTAGCCAACATTTGTTATTCCTTAATCGGGAAATTTGTTAAGTAACTCCATCAAAAATCATTGCATAGTCGTATTAATTGGATCCATAATAATATATAAACAAATTTTCATAACGCTTAATTTGTTTTAAATTAAATCATGTCAGAAACCTTACGGCAAGTGTAATTTTTAATCTAACATACTAAGTTCAAATCTTGTAAGAAATAAAATGCATGCAAACATATTTACTTACGTCAAACTTATAAATTCACGGCAAAATTACTTACTTATTCACTCATTGAAACTTATTTACATTTGCAATTATTGTTCAGATGACTTTGATAGCAATGATTTCTGGAAAAAAATTTCATAGTAAGAATTTCAATTTATGCATTACAAATGATGTCCAGATTGATCCTGTAACCTTAGTTGTTCAAGGAAAGTGCGTGTTTTTTAAAATTTGCCCTTATCTCGACTTTTTGACTACTTTGTTTTCATAGTTTATTCAAAAAAGGTCTGGCATAGAGTTTTTCCTAAATAATTAGATATTAAAAGCTGGTGAATCTTGAAACTTGTTAATACTACATAACTTAAGTTAAAAAATATTTAGTTATTGGCTTGAATTCCTTTACTCATATGTACATAAGAAATTCATCCTTCTGTTATTTACAAGACTGTTTTTGTTATACATCTATATTACCTGCTTCCTACATAAAACACGATTATTTATATTCTCTTTACTATCGGAAATATACATATTTAATTTTTTAGTTCTTTTATAATATTATTGTTTCCATAATATCTTATATATTTATCTTCCCAAGGTTATACAATTTAAAAAGGATATAAATGTTAAAGACTTATTATCTAGTGCACAATTAGCTTTTGTAATTTTTTCTATGATTAAGTTCATTCAAAATAAAATAGGATAGATTAAATCCCAAATTGATTTTGCTGTTTTAAGAGAACTATTACATCAAACACCTGTATCAGCAAACGAAATAAAATCTAGTGCGGTGACGGTAAAACATGCTAGTAAATATATTTTGCGTTGCAGACTGTATGGGATAAAACCTAACACAAGTAGCACTTTCTCTAATTAATTTTACAGCATGTCATAGAATTGGACATAATCGTTCCTCCTAACGTGGTGAATATCGTACTCACATCCATAGCAAAAAAATGTAGGGCAAAAAACAATAGGCATTATGTATGTATTGTATACTAAATATTGCCTTAACTATGGTAAACTCGATGTTGATTCGATTTCGATTCCATGTTGCCCCTGATCATAATTGAACACAGACACTAAATTTACACCAGTTTATTATTGTGAAGTGCTAATTGGCACATTAAAAAAAACTGGATGAAGTTTCCGGGACTATTGACACAACTGGAGAAATTGTAATCTTCGTCACCAAAATTTCTTTCATGCTAATTTTGTTTTGAGCTTTATTTTGCTTTTCTTTCTTTGTACTTATATCAATTACTTTGTCACGCACACGTGTCCAAAACACTTTTATGTTTCTGTAAATAAAGTCTGATATCAACCGCCGTGTTTCAAAGCTAAATGCAAAGCAAGCTGTAAGTATACCCAGTAACAATATTACAAAAATTGTTTGAATATTTCCACCCATGGTAGGTGCATCAAACGAGCTTCCAGTCTCGGAGTGTTTCAAATCTTTCGGTGTTTGACCAATCCAAAAGTTCCAGACGCCTGCTGTACCCAAGTGTTTCAGGCGTGTGGTAAGCTTCGGGTGTACAACTCCAGTTAAAATATATGCAATTGATAGATTTAAGAACTTCTCTTTCCCAACATTTACAGATTTCGTATTACCAAGTCTTGGAAATTTCCTTTCGTAAAGATTGCACATGTAAAGAGGAAGAATAACAGCTTTATCTCTACATGTACTTAATGTCTTGAAAATTCGCTTGTCTTCCTCTTGAGCTATTGAGTCAGTGACGTTGACTAAATATTCGTTCCAATATTCATGATTGTACTTCACCCTGTGATTCCAAAGATTCCTCATTGTTTGATTTATCAAGTTTACTACCCCAGGATGCAATCTAGCGTTCTTATACAATTCCTCTGAGATGTAATACATGCTATTTAATTGTAGTACTTCTGACACCACGATAAAAGGAACAAAGTTTAAAACAGATATTCTGACCTCATGATTTTTTAAATAATCTATAGACAAATTTTGAGGAAATCCCCACTTAAAAAATTTCCAGGAATATATACTTGATTCCACACCTGTGGTTTCAATAGCGGATCTAATGAGTATAGAAAACTTATCTCGTACAAGCTCTCTAAGATATTCATATGGTACGGGATTCCTAGGTGCAATTAAATTGTAAACGTTAGTATTTTTGTATGCGTTGCTTAACACAATACATGCGAGCATATATGATATGAGTGTGTAGCGATGTTTCACTAAACATAAAAGGTTATCTCGAAACGGGTTGCCTTGTTCTAATATACACTTGAAAAGCATAAACAATAATTCAGCAAATGAGCTTCCATAAGTTGTCGATTTTAGCATATTCAGAAATTTTGCAACAACAGGTAAACAAAGAATGATACATGACCAGACTGGCTTTTGGTACACATTGACGAACTCAGAAAATGCTAAAGTTTTCAGTCCATTCCGTCTTCCACAACTGATAAATCTTAGGTCACTTGATGGGTCGATGTGAGCCGTCTGCCAAGCAATAGACTTATTTGTTTCCACCAAAGTAATTTGGAAATGATTTGTTATGTCTTTATACTTTGAAAAGAAGCGTAGATTGAATATTAAGTTTTCAGATGGCAACTTATATTTACGGCCATTGATGCACACGTATCTGTAATCATGAGTTACATATGTAAAGTTCTTTAATGCTGTCATCCAAAGAGATGCTAAACCGTGAGATATCCTATCAATGAGCTGAAGATTAGATAATTTTGAGACTGTAGAAAACTTAGAAGTTGGCCAAACGTAATTCTCACATTGCATGAACTGGTTAACAATGCTACCAAGCATGTTTTTTGACTTGCCAATTGATCCATCAATGTACCAGTAAGGTGAGTCATTACCCTGGCGTATTGAAAATATATCGTTATTGGATTGCGATTGAAAAACAGGAAGTAATTTACGTCGTTTGTCAAATGGAAGCAAAGACGTTGGTGGTATGCTAGCTCGAAGAATAGTTGACGTAAACATATGAAGAATGTTTCCTCCGGGAACAAATAATAAGCTACTTTCCAACAGGACAATAAAATTTTCAGCGTGCTTTAATTTGTTTGATTTATCATAAGCGTAATAATGATTTAAAGACAATTTAATCCATAGCAGGATGTTATCGTTCGTCCACAAGTTGTTTAAATCAGGCTTTTTAATAACTAACAAATAAACTTTACTTTCGGATGGAGGTAAGCTATTGAATGCATTTTCTTCAAAGTGTTGTTTCTCGTAAAACGTCACTGAAGAACGCTTTTCCAGGCCAATGAAGTGATGAATTTGCAAAAGAAGGTCTATTTTGATTTCACAATTCCATTGTTTGCTTTTGAACGAAATTTTTGTCAGGTCTATTCGAACACATGAATCATAAGAAATCGTTTCGCTATAATATGCTTCCTGAAGTAGAAATGAATTGATGGATGTTGGACATTTTATTTGAGCACCAGAATCACTAATATGTAGAAGCAATGATGCGTTATTACCAGAATATTGAATCCAGTTTGCACGAAGCCATACTATGTCTATGTCTATATCCTTGGATCTCTTATTAAATATTGAGCGACGAATTATAGCTGGTGTGGAGTAACGAATGATAACAGGGTAGATTGGTGGTAAAATATTTGCGTTTTCATAGTTATCAATTATTACGTGACAAACCTCTGAATGTTTTTGTAGCTGGTGAAATATCATATTCAGTTCGATCTCATTGTTGAAATTCTCGTTTAGTGAAAGTTGAGGCGAAGGCAACCGACGATGTAGTGCAAGCTTATAGCTTCCACTTTGTGATTGGATATCCCCACCAGTTAGCTTCAATTCGTAAGGAAAATATTGAATGAAATCATTAGTTTTCAATGTTAAAATGTTTGAGTGAAGCAAAATTAATACTCTAAAATATGTATGAATCCATGAACAAAATCCTTTGCCTGAATGCATTATTATAAAACTGGTTCTGACAAACGCTAATTTTTTTATTTAAATATCTGTAACTTTCCTTCTCGTTAAATTATAATATTACAAGAAATATTTGCAGGGTGTGTAAATAATTTGTTATAGCAAAGAAATCCTAAAATTAAGTTGATTTAGTTGTTGGTCATAAAATGTAGTCTTTAAAGTTATCCTACTTTCAATGGCTGTGTTTTTTAAATTGTTTCCCAATTTCCAACTTGGACCAAACCTAAAGCAGGCTTAAAAGTTAACGCTCGTATATAAAATCTTGAAGTCCTGCTATGGTTTAAAATGTTTTGATGAACTAATACAATCCATACATTAGTTGATGAATAATGTAAACGTGTTATCAAAACTGGAATGAAGAAGCATACCAACCGATTTGTTTGGTCTTAGGATTGAGGCGTGCAAGAGTAGAAAAGGAAATTAATGTGCATCGATCTGATTCTGGTAATTAGTACTTTAATAGTTTTATAAAGTGAAAAGTATAAACATGTAGTATCAGTTTAAAACTTAGATTAAACTTTATTGTACATTTATTGTATGTACATTAAGAAATGGTAGTCCTTTTAATCTTGATTGGAGTCTTTTGGTATGTTCATAAGATCTAACGGTTGAGTCCAATAAATTTTGAAAGCGTTTACTTGCTTTAAGAAAACGGTTGAAACTGCCATTTATTTGTTTATTTGTGAAAACAGTCAATAGACATCGTGATTTCTTTTTCCCGCACAATATTTGTATCATCGGTTTACGATAGCTTGTGCAAGAATATGCTCAATACATTAAGAACGATGCCAATAATCTAGAATCTAAAATGTCTTAGAGAATCCCATGCTTTCTACCCGATCTTCGTTTTTAAGAAATAGCAAATGAACAACCTCCTTGTTTCTTTGAATTTATTCAAACACACATTGCTTCCAGTCATATCAGAGAAAGATGTAATTCTATTAGTATTAGAGCTAGAGTTTTAAATAACGTTCTAAACATAGGTATTCTACAATTAATGAAGTAGTGACATTTGAAAAATGTAAATTCGAGTACTTAACAACTGATATTGTTCTGCCTGTAATAATATCAATTATTATTCAAAATTTGCTGCAGTTCCAACCGTTTTGGCGACAGACATGACACTTGGCTTTTTAAGTCGGTGGATAAATCCAATACAATAATTACCGATCTGGCTGGGTTTCATTGGTTTCATTGGGTGGCTCTTGTTAGTAAAAATAAAATTCATATTTTGCGGGTTAATTGAAAAAAACCTAGTGTTTCTAATAGAGTGGAAGGAATGCTTTTGAGAGTTATAATTTTATAGTTGAAATTTTGAAGCGAGATTTAGATTACACAAAATCAGCAAAATTCCTTACAAAATGCTGATTCGTTTAATTTTATTGGAAAAAGAATTTCATTATCAATTTAGAACAATATTTAAATGTATCTTGTAAGCAACTCAAATTTTTAAATTATATATATTTTTTACGCCTACATGTTGCGCATGAGATTGAAGCAAAATATTTTGGTATGCATGTAACAAATCAGCATATAATTGTTATCTTTTAAGTTCATTCACTAAAATACTATGCGAATACAATTACTTTACCTGCATATCTAAAGAAGACACATAACGATTAATTAATTAATTCTCACTTAATTAAATCTCACTTTGAAGACAAAACTAAATTTATTTATATTCAATTGTAATCGTGGCATTTCGACAAGCTGGTCCACAAGTTGGAATGTAGCAGCAGCACTTTTCATCGTTAGGACAGTCTATATCAGTAATGCACGGTGGATCTGGCAAACAATGTAGGCATGCAATATCAGGTACAGGACCAGTTGGGCAGCTTCCAGGTTTTGCAATTTCTAAAATATTCAATCAAAGATTTATTGGATCAGTCGCATGCATTTTTCACCTGATATAATATGCAATAGTATCAAAACATAACAATGTGCCATACCTGGAGGGGTGTCGAAACAGCAATTATCTTTAAGATTGCTTGGATTCCCTACTGCCAAAGAGTCATGTTTCACAGTTTCACTCCGTGAACTCCCAAAAAGCCCAGTTGCCAAGATCAATGATAGAAATACGTGCAGCAACTTCATTTTTCTTGTATTCTATTCAATATTTCAATATCGACTGTTTTAAATTTGTTGGTATAATTTGGCTTCAATATTGTAAAAATATCAAAATTTGAGAGATGCTTCAAATAGTCAATCGTAGCTTCAGAAAGGAGGTTCAGTCTTATCAAGTATTAGAGAACAAGTAAGAATTTTATGCTTTAGAACCTCGTTATTTATTATCTTTCAAAAATCACATTCAAACTAGTTCATTATTTATTTTAAAACTGCATAAGCCATAAAATATAAAGTAAAGTAAAACATAACACTTCAGAAGTATTGAAGAAATGCATTGTTTGCTTTAGTGTAAAGGGATATTTGTACAGAAAGTGAAATATGTAGGTAGGTATGTATTAGTAATACGTAAAAGTGCTATCAAGTTATATGCAGATATAAATGTGCTTAATTTACGAAAAACATAACGGACAATTTTTCTTTCATTTACAAGACCCTTTCTACACCATTTCCCTGGCTCATCAATATTAAAATCTGACATTGAACACAGGCTCATTCATTGAACTTGGCGTGTTTATGTAAATGTTTAATCCTATTAAAATTCCAATAATAAAACCTTGTATACATTATTTCCTCTGCATTGCACATTTCATTCCATACAAATATGTATATTTATTTTGTTATTTTGCAGATGCGTTCATTCATAAATTACATGCCACATAAAACACATTCTGACAACTTTTGGCTTTTTTAGGCATGATACCCTAGTTGCTTTACCTTTTTGGCTTAAAACCTTTGGTAAACCAGGGTATCATTGTGGTTTAAAATTACCTTTTTCCCCGTAAAAACGAGCCATTTGTAAAAAGAATGCTACTAAAAGCATTAGTTTTAGTAAATAGAAGGATTACCAAATTTTCTTATAATTCCCGTATAATCTTTTAACCAAATGAAAAATTCAGTCTCAGTAAAAGGGTGTCGTTTTGCTCCCTACCTACGTGACTTCCTCTAGTTTTCTGACTTTGGATGCATCGAATCACAGTGATTTTGTTGCAATGTTTTAGTAGAATAAACCACATAATTTTTAGCATTGGGTATAACAAATGTTTTTTGACTTGACCATTTACAGTCCAGTTGAGATTTAACCCAGTACTTGGTAATCATACCATTAAAAATACTTTATTACAAGCCCATAAACACTTTTTAAAATGTGATGCTGTCAAATCGCATTAATGTAGTACTCACAACAGCATTTGTAACTATATAAGCACAGAAAGGCGTTTACTTAGAATTTGCTTTTAAAAGTCTAGTTTGTTGTTGCTATCTATAAATTTCTAACTTTTGCATTGCACACTTTTATGGATGGATTTCCCATTTAAGAATAAATAAAATAGTGCTCAACAACAACAGCTCAACATTTTGCTGAGATCTTTACTGATACTGTAACTAGTGGACTTAATTAATATGAAGTCTGAATGCCTCTAGTATTTCCAACTCTATATTTTAACTTGAAAATAAAACAAAGAATTGGTGTAGAATGTAAAATATATCACTATGATGTGGCATGACCAATTTTTGCAATATATTTCGTTTGATAGTGTCAAAAAAGGAAATTTGCTTATAACTCTATATTTTAATCAATAATTATTTGTATTAGAGACTTGGCTTTAGTCCTTTACGTAAAATAAAACCAATCTATTATATATTTTATTCAGGTAGTTTTATATTACGCGAATTTTTGCATCGACCCTTATGTAGAAACATTTAGCCATATGAATCAGACTGCTTTATACGCCTACTTTCGGTTATATCGAAAAAACCAAATACAATAGTATTAGTACATACATTTAATTTATTTGGACTGCCGTCGATAAAAGCATATACGTAACATTAACGTCGATATTGCAACAGTGCAAATGGAAGAACTTTACACTGTATACTTATGAGTTTACCAATGCCCCAAATTTAAAGTTTTATAAGGCTTGTATAAGTTTTTCAAGTAATTTCGAATTGAAATGACTTTTGCTATTCATTTAGAGATTAACTTGATTTTGATTATTTTCTCGTTCTACATGAATTTAGTTCTTGTGCTTGTGACTCCAATAGTTTGCTTTAAATTTGTTGTAAATCATCCATCTAATCTGTTTCCATGGGAAGTTACAGTACTTGAGAACGTGTCATCACTTTCCAATTACAACCAGGACCACTCTTCAGGTCTAAATATTTTGAATCGCAATAGGGTTTATGCTACTCCAAAACTAAAAATTAAAAATATTCCAGACTCTGTAGATATGAGCATGATATTTGACCAACTTGATGCATTTCCTTGGATTTGCAATGTAGTTATCGACAATTACCAAGGAGTAAATATCTTTCCATTTCTGTATCCTGTCATACTTCGAGTATCTATACCTGCGATTCTGAAACACAATATGCATTACGTATATATTTGGTTGCCTGAGAATCTGCCAAGTTCTCCCGGTTACAACAAATCAGCTTTTTACCTTTTCCACAGTAACGAGGTTCCATACATTAAGTGTCCTTCGTCAAATTTTTTTATTAAGCTTGCCGAATTATATGAAACTCAACATTCCGACATGTGTGTTCTCCTCGACTTTTTCAAACATTCATCCAGTAGCAAACCTTGGAATTGTGAGATTCAGGTGGCGTCACTTCTTCCAATTGAATATCGCCAGGATTACATGAAAACACCAAAAACATTTCATTATGAAATATCTGATCCAATAATTTTGGATGACTTCGTACGCATTTATCCAACCAGTGTTAGTAAAGTGCACATTTTTATAATGGAGGAGCATGATTTCAATAATATATGGATTTACTCTAAAAGATTGGAGGACTTGAGGATATATATGAACCGTTTTATCAGAAAAAAACGCGTAAATGATGCATCGTCGGATCTGAAGCATTTGGAATGGTTCGTAGCCTTTCTGAACGAACCTAGATGTAAACCCACAATAAGGTTGACCCTAACCGTTACAAAGCTTTTCAGGCTTGTTATGGACCAAAGAATTTTTCGAAAATCGGAAAAATATGAATACGATTCCTTAATTATATTAAAAAATTATTCAAATATTTTATTTCCACAGAAAGAGCAAATTCTCACACTTTATATTCGTAAAAATAGGTCCATAGGTTCAAGTGCTGTTAGCATTTATCTCAGTCATTTCAAAAAATGTGAAAATTATCTATGGCCAATGACAAGGGTCTCCGCTCTTGCAAAATTACCATTTACGAACCCACAAGATAAGCTATCCCACGGCGTAATATCACTTTGGATGGTTATTCTAAGGAACTTCACAATAAATTCATTATTAGATATTTTGTGTGTAGCTGGTGAGATTAAACCATTGGAAACCACAACAGGTTTTGACCATGAGATAATACTATCAATGCGTCAAAACATTAGAAATGATTCGATTTTCCACGGAATTTCAATCTCGGATAAAGTAAATGATTTGAATTTCGTGAGTTGCAGTGGTGACATCGGTATACATGCAGTTGCATTTTCCGAACTTTACAACGTGTACGAAACTCCCATATGGCTTTTCATTATTATTTCCACCCTACTAACAGCAAAGTTTATCTGTATGATAAGTTCAACACAAACTACATTAGTTGATAATATGCTTATGTCTATTAAAGGATTACTTGAGCAGGGAGATCCTTTCTTAAACCAACAGCTTAACAAAACATATCTTCGGTACGTAACCATATCCTACTTATTAGCAGCTCTTGTGCTAAGCAATGGCTATAAAAATAACAACGTGTATAACATGGTTGCTCCAAGAGAACCTGTGCCTTACGAAAGATTTGCAGAACTTATGCGTGATAACTTTACAGTCCTAACCAAAAGTGGGAGTTTTTCATTTGACTTTGAAACATTAGTATTTACATGGCAATGGTTGGCCCACAGGTTTCCACACAATTTTACTTTCATTGTGCAGCCTCATCGTATCACAGAAAAAATTGCTGAGATTCTTGATGTTTACTCAGAAGTTGCAAAATTACTTAAAACATCGAAGGCTAGTAAATACGCGTCATATGCACGGTTAGACCTTGAAATGCTATTTAATAATACACGTCTACATCCATATCTGGCAGATAATACTAAGAGAATGGTTAAGGCAATGTGGCCAATAGGCTGGAGACGCTTTAATCCGAAGAAAGGTACCAAATTGTTTAATGATTTGTCAGATAATCTTGTAGAACATGAGGAAGAACTGCTTTATAAGTTCTTAAAGATATGTAACAAGACGGCTTTAATTCTTCCTAGCTTTTTGGCTAGGACATATGCTAAGAAACTTGTTCGAGAGGGAGGAAATCAGAACGTATTTGTGGGCTTACAAAAATATGTAAATTCTAAGACATCATTTCATATATTTGGAGTTACTCATCCAAACATTTTGAAACGATTTAAGTGGATATCAGAGTCTGGGCTTTTTGACTTCTGGCTTGCGTTTGTTACGGATAATGGAAGGTTTTTGGGGGCATGGAGTACTAACTCTGAACTTAAGAAACCGACAATGACGGGCAATATTCAACTCATATTCATTTTGTTGGCAGGTGGTTTGGTGATGGGGAGTGTTGCTTTCATTGTTGAGAACAATCTTCACATTTTTTTGTTTATAAAAGGAAAATGTATAAAATTTAATAGTTTGATATCCAGGTTTGTGCATGATTGTAAGCTAGCAATTTGTTGCAACGTGAAAATAGTAAAACAGTAATATTGTCTTGTTTTGCAAAAACGAGAGACCGGTCATTTATATGATAGAGTTGTGAATATTATATTCAAAATTTATAAATGTTATATCAATATAAGTTCCGTCTCACAATCACAATATATTATTGAAATACTGCGTTATTACTTAAGTTTAGTTGATAATTCATCCTGTGCTCTTTTTATTCCTGTGCTACACAGAATCGTTTACTGCTAATTAAAGTTTCCAATCATGATCCGTGGCCTTTGCCCAATTAGAGTAACTCAATTTTGCTAGATAAATATTAAAGAGAAAGATTATTTGAAAATGTAATTATAATAACATACTCGACTTTTTTAATTTACCAGGCTTCTAAGCTCTTGAGTTGAATTTTCAGAAAATATTGCAATTTTTAGAGTAAAATATCGTGCTTTACATGTTATAACATTTTTTTTAAAATCTGCCTATCATTATTTTACTTATAATGAGTGGAATTTGTGTTACAAAATATGATAGTGTAAATGCTGCGTTTCTCGTCAAATAATTCTAAATTATGTTTTAATAAGGGTAACGTGTTTTGGATATAATCTTTCAATTATCATAGAAACAATTATTCTTTGACTACGAGCAAAAATATATAATAAATACTCATACTACACTATCGGCATCGAGATGTTTGAACAGCAATAACTTTTCCAATTGCATTTCACAGCAGAAAAAGCTAGCATACATTTGCATGTATAAAAAACATTTTTAAAGTGCACTTTTGTTGAAATAATTACGAATGAATACGATAGCTTACGTTTAAAAGTTCATAATCATGATCATCCACGCATTCGCCATTTAACTTACAAAGGTTTATACAGCCGTTAGCGTTCAGTATTTACAATTTGTAATAAATTCATGAAAATTATTGCATGTGAAGCAAAACCATGCAGTGTGTTCAAAATGGAATTGAATATATAATTTTTCTGTATGCGTCTATTAATGTAGATTTGACAAATCAAAATTCACTTGGCTTCAATGCAACAAAAAAGTTACTATTTTGATTTTCATGTGTGTTCACAGACTTCCTCAAATCATTTAGTAGCATGCACTTACTAGTTAAAATTGAATATGTATTTCAATTATTACAGAAAGAATTCGTATTACTTTTTATTACATGTAAAAATAATAGAACAAATAATACTGTTAAATACAAGAGAAAGCAGCTGCTTTACAATTGAAATGACAACTAAAATTCCGAAATTATCAACTACAAGTGCAAAACATTGTGAATCTCTGATAAGCATCTGATCACTAATTCTGTCACTGGATAGAGGATATATGGGGGTTCAACATATAAGCAATATGCTTATCACGTGTTTCTTTTCAATTTATATAGATGAATATGCCACAATATATCAATATTTGCTATGGATTTTCAAAGAAATTCTAGTTTCACAAGCAAAAGTAAATCTTTAATATTATTACTATCAACAAACAAAGTTGATGAGGAAACATTAAAACCCTCAAGAATTAGTACAAAATTTTGTGTAGTTCCAGTTTCTTAGCCAATACTGCCGCTATATAAGTAAGATTTGTTGAAACTTTTGAACTTGTTAATGCCCTATGAGTTTTTATCGTCAGACATTGGCTTGCAGGCATATAAAATGAGTTAGAATTACATTTATAAGCACAATGACTAAGAGCTCTAGCCTTTTGGAAATTCCATTTGTCAAACTCATCGTGGAATGGAGTACCGTGTCTTAGCTCTATACTTCTACGGTCAAAAAACCTGGAACCCGTTTCACAATTAATGTTGTCATAAAATTGAATGCAGCGTCCATTTGTGTTAATCGATTTTATTTGCTCATTGAAATTTCCAGGCATTGGAGTGCACCCGTTAACACTAATGTTTCTAGAAAATCCTTGAAAGTGCTCTTGTCGATATACTTTAACTTGAAAGGAATGCTGTGGAAGCATCCCAGTAACATCTTGACTACAGGCATTTCGACAAGAAGAAATTGATCTGGTTGTGTCTTGAAATCCCCATTTACTTAGTTCTCTTGTTGATGGTGAATTTGGCAGTATTTCAATAAATGATCCCTGGCAATTCATACCGGAAAACAAACGAGCACAGTTATCCATTGTATCAATTGAGCTCACATGCCGTCTCCAATCATCAGGCAAATTGCGACACTGATCAAGGCGCACCCTGAGACTATTACCTGAAATATTTTAATAATAAATAGATACATAAGCATTGGAATACTGCATGAAAAAAACTTATTTGAAAGTCTTACAACTCATTGAGTGTCATTGGTTCCTAAAAGTAGCAGACAAAATATATTTTCCCCTGGGAAAATACGTGTGTATTTTCTCTTGCATTTTAATGTGCAAATATCTTACGTGAGTATCGAATCTATTAATTTTTGGAAGTCTTTCGACGTTAGTGCAATATTCATTGCAAAAATGCAATCTGCAAAATCATTTGGAACAAATCAATGTTATACATTATAGTAGTACACACTGTGAATGTAGCATTCATGACTGACTATTTATATAATTTGCTCAGATAAAATATGTAATTTAATCGAAGAAGTAAGACTCACCACTCATTCCGGTATGTTTATAGAGGAAAACAATTTGTGCTTCATTAAATTGCAAATGCTGGTACAACAGAAAGATGAGAAGAACATGACGCGGAGTTTTCATATTGAGAATGTTCTGTAAGAAAGAAGAAATTAATATAAAAATTAAGGGATTCTATGGGTATAGAAATTACTGTCAGAGTTTATGCTCAAATATAAGAATTATTCTCTTGTTGAACATGAGGCTGAAGTGTTGCTAATGATTGGAACTAATATCAACTTTTACGACACGTCATCTCATCATATTAAAATTTTATTGTATATTGCGTGATAGTTTAAATTAAATTTTCTGCAAATACATTATGATTTATATTGTAAGTTCTTGCTGAAAATTTATTTTATTGTCAGATCAATTTGTTGGCACATAATATGTTATAGAATATGAGTCACGCTATACAAAACTTATTGATATTTAATCTCTTCATTAGTTCGTTCCTGGCATGAACGTTTTTCAGTTTTCAGGATGAGAAAGGTTCTCTAAATTTAAAATGGGATGTGCATCGTTTATTTTAATGCACATTTTATTTTTTCTGCAAAATTGATTGCGCATCATTATCAAATATTGTTGCCCTAGAAATTACCCCATATTATATTTTAAAGCACCATTGTATTCTGCACAAACGCTAATACTTTCAAAGATATAAATTGATTTAATGGAGTAGTGAGTATACCAATGCATCAAAGTATAGTGTATAAATCCCTGCACGTAACTATGTTTATGAGTCATGATACAGTCATAAATTATGACTGTACAATTGACGTAACTTGCTAGTCCAGCATTCGCAGTCGACTTGGAGATGGTGAATATGTTGATGATGTAAAATGATGTCATGATATGACATCTTTCAAAATACATTTAATTGTATTGAGCTTCTAATCGGAATTATCTGGACTGTGTTGTTTTGTCTGACTAGAGAGTATTTTTAAGAATATGTAAAAATATTGAAGATCCAAGTCAGTAATGGAGAGCTCCGACGGAATAAAGACTTGTGAATATGTATTTACATAGAACGTTTAGGCATACTTTTAAATATACACGACAAATTCCTATTTTTAAACAGAATATGAATGTCAGCACAATTACTAACTCGGAGGCTACAATTATGAAAATATGCTTTCGCAATTTAGTTCGACGTACCTGCAAAATTTCTTGTGAGATGGACTGCCGAAAGATTAGGGCGGAAGCTTGCAAAGTCTTAAATAAAGTCAACGTAATACATAACTTACCTGATACAGATCTTTACGCTGATTATGATATCCCAATACAAAAGATATGCGTAATAAATCGCGTCAAACTAAAGTGATTCACGTGATTGAAATCTCAAACATAAGCTAATAAATTTCTAAATGCTGAAATTTATAAATCAATCATAGGTAATATGCTTTGCTCTAAATGTTATCTTGGTTACAAACGATGCAAATGAAATACATACATACATGTATTTTGATCAAAAAGTTAAACTCTTTGATTTTCAGTTACATTGTCTGGGCACAAGGAAAAAATCTTTTGTGCTTCCAAAATATTGATTGTTACAGTGCTAAGTATCATCAATGATGATAATGATGATTCATCATCCACAAGGAGTTGCCTCACCCCTGCCAACGAGATGAGCCAGATCATAATTTCACCATCATCAGATTATTCCCTCTCTCGACTTCCCCTTTCTCGGGAAGCGGAAGAAGCGCTAAATGAAGAAACTGATAGAATCCTTAAGGAAATGGCAGGTCACAACTTCAATGACCTGCGACGCAAGAGTGCTGGGGCCACACTTGACGACTTCATAATGGAGAGAAGTAGCGAGCCCCTCTGG
>JAQIXX010002239.1:0-25882 GCA_034700605.1 Willowsia nigromaculata
ATTCTCTGGTGCTGGAGACTGTCTGAAATCACATCAGATCGTCTGAATGCCAGAGTCGCACTGGTCTTGAGAATACATATTGACTCGAGCTTTATATAGGCTTGGTCACTCATTACAAATTCATAAAATGGAATAGAGAACAATGATGCACTAAACAATGGACAATAGACTCACTACACTACACACTACTAACTATGTAAGGACTTTCCTTACACATGGTGTAGACTTACGGCTCCAATGCTTTCTGGATTTCATCCATAATTTTCTCAACTGTCGATAAGTTATCTTCTTTCCGAGTAGGTTTGCCAACGATAAAGCTCTGTGTGATATTAAACTCGGAATAAAGTAAATAATTGAAAATTGAACAAAGATTGCCTTTGTAAAAATACCTTGATATTATTCAACTTTTCCTCAATCTTCAAACGATTCAAAAGGATATTTTTAGAATTCTGGAGATTTGTTCCTGGACGTGGGAAGTCAATAAGTAGGATTTTATTACGGTGAGATCTCAGTACTCCATTCATTCCGACACCTAACCATCGTATAAAAACATGCTCTTCATCCTTTTTTGTAGTGTGAGCTGAGTATGACCGAAAGTAAAGTCTGCATGCATCCAAACTCATGAGAAATTCAGAAGTATTGTAATAATACTTTGACTGGAAAGTAGCGAGTGGGGTTTTCTCAAAAAACCAAAGTGCTACCTACATGGGGCACAAATATCTCACGTTATTTTGTCGAATCGATGATAAACAAATTTTATGTTATTTACAATGCCTGAAATTGCAAAATGCCTAACCGTCAAAAGTTCTAGCACTTCATTATTATCCTCAACTACAACAATAGCTTTGGTTTTGTTACGCCTACAGAAAATGAACGAACCGTAATCAATTCACAGTTCACACATTCATAGATAAATATTTGAGAAGCAGAAAAATATTAAAGGTACCTGGAGGAAGATAATCTTCTCGCACCACAGGTTTTACAAATAACTGCATCTGTAAAAAGTTTCCTGTAAAAGATATCACACACGAGCAAGTAAAATTTCAGATTGTACGTGGCAATTAGTGGCAATGATCTCAAAAAAAAACTTTTTTTTACATACGTTGACTCTTCAATAGCTAGTCGAATTAAATGACTGGGGCTTTCCTGGCCAACGACATATGCTGGTGGTTTCGACCTTATGTATTTCACCTCAGCTTCCGACAAGACAAGACTAACTGGCATTTTGTAAAATTGCATTTCATCTTTGCAAGGCTCCATGCAAGATGCCTTCCCATGCAAAAATTCCTCTGCTGATGCTATCAAGTTTGCAAAGTCAGGGTTATATCCGTACAGCCTTCCTTCCAAATCCTTTTTCGAGTCTTTTAGCTCATTACGAATGTCTTTTAATGTCTCAAAGTATGTAACTTCCTGAAGAATTGTGAGAAGTAGCTGTTTCTCAGATTCTGTTATTCCACTACAGTAAGGACCGGCATCTGAAGTTCTCGCTAAAAACCTTTGCGGTCCATGAAGACGCCAACGCTGATTCAGCTCATTGAACAACAGTTCCGAAAATTTCTCCTTTTCCCTCACTAAAGTGGTTGAAAAACGAGCTTGTAAGGCAAGGCGGTGATTTAGTAAGTCCTCGTCAGATATCGAAGTACTCGTTTTTGGTCGAATTTCTTCTCTGTCTAAAATATCAAGCGTGTTTTCGGTACGAACTGAGTTTGGAGTATGGATGCTTCGTGAACATTTGAAAGCCTCAGAATTTTCAATATCAGCGAGAATTCCATCTTCTAGTAAACTGATCTGTGTGGTCAACGCTAACTCTCCATCATATTGAACCAACTTTTCGTGTTCGAGTGACATGCTCATTTTCTCATGCAAATTAAAAACTATTCTTCGACAGTCTTCGCTAATTAGAGATGGGTCAATGTTATTAAACATTTTTTTGGATTTTGTACGTTCTATTCCGGCGAGCGATTTCTTCTGTTGCAAGCGTTTCAAATCGCCCCCAACTTTACTTATATTACTTGCAATCAATGCCCTTCGTACTTTGTGTCGAATCCGCTTGGCTTCCGTTTTTCTTTGCTTACTGTTCCCTGACACCATACTAGAATCCGCATCAATCAATTTTATTTCGAATTTTTTGCAAAATTCCACTACTTCATCCCATTCAATTAGTTTTGACAGGCATGAATCTAAAATGATAAGTGGAACGCTCCAGGTCTCCACCAATTTAGTCAAAGTGCTCATTACAAGGAATCGCTTCGCTTGGGCATTGAATGTTTGGTCATTTGTATTAGTGTTCTTCGGAAAAACATGTAAATCATCGTTGAGCTGTTCAACCAAAGTGTTTAGGAATGTTTCGGACTGAAAGGTGATACATAAAGGCTCCAAATGCTTTTTCGCAAGCGACCCCTATTTTTGATGAAAGTCAATTAAACTATAACTAGTGACGGCATGAGAAATCGCGTTATAGTGTTGCAAAATAATATGCATATGCACACATACTAGAAGATAAGGTGTAAAAGGATTGTTCCATTTTCCAGAGGGAGCATCGCGGATAATGACTAGTACTTTTGTGTTGCATTTTGTTTGTGTAGGCTCTAATGCATCAAGAGGTTTATCCGCAACATTTAGAAACTTGAAAACGTCATCCCTTAAAATAGAGTCGACACTTTTAATTTGCTCTGGGAATTAGTCTAGTAAAATGTGTCATGTAATGTATGCTTTTGTTTAATTGACTATCAATGCCCAATACCTTTGAGTTCTAGTACAGCAACGAAACTGATTCATCTTGTGAGGTTTGGCAGGACAGTATTGCTTAATGATATTGATAGTATTCGTTGCATGAATCTCCAATCTTCGCTTTTGTCCCTCATGAGAAGTTTTAAGTAAATGAAAGGCATTGGGTTCCGCTGTTGAGTAAGTTAACTCCATGAAAAAGGAGCTGACATTTATTCTTGGGTGGTTGCTACCGGCCGCTGTCCTGCTTCCTTCTCTTCGAAGGAAATCGTCATTTAAAGCATTTACGATGAAATTATTAGGTACCCTTGTGGAATCCTGAGATGATGGCAAATTGAGAGCTGACATAGAACTCCTTGTTCGAAATGGGAGGAAAACAGGCCTCTCCATTTCACGTCGCTGAAGAATGCTTCTGTTTAGGAAATAACGATGCTGACCACGCAACCTTCTTGTGGCTTCAAACCGGGGTCTTCTTGCTACAAATTGTGAGAAAAATCTGCAGTTCAATAAGACTTTGTAACTATAATTTCTCTAAAATTGTCAAAACATGGTTTCACTACTGCATACTGCTACTGCAATGCATTTCATGGTGTGTAAGTTTAAACATAAAATTTTCCTACAAAGAGTTTATTTCAGCGTTTCATTGTTTTCTAATTTATCAAACAGGAATTAAGCAGAAAAATCTCTATAAACTAATGAGAAATTGTCTAATTACTTTGAATGGCAAGCGTGGATCATTGTGACAGTTTTCTTACAAAGTAAGCAAAAAGTGAAAGAGATCCGCACTCTCTACCCAGTAAAATCTGACGTAAACCAAAAGCAGCAACACACCACCACGATTCACCAATCCCAGTGCTTTCTCTCCCAGTACGGGTGGATCCACGTTGGTTGTACACATATTACTCGATCAATATACTAACTTTGTGCGACCACCTCCGAATAACGTATGCCTTTCTATGTAACTCTGTTTAGTATTTCGGCTTTGATAAAGATATCAAGGAAAGCAAAAACTCCTACGTAAGATTTCCAGTATTGCTGGTTGATGATGATGATGATACTGCGATAAAACAGCTCTTTCCACACTACGAATTTTCATCCCTACCAGATATCAATAGTATGGGTGCGTAAAAAATCAAACAGCCTACATGCAATATGCATAATCATGAGCAATCCTATTAGTCCTGTTGATTCTACTCTATTTCTACCATTTCCAACAATTGATTGGATTCGATGTTTTTACTGAAATTGAATCTCTTTTAGAATACACTCACGAATCATGACTTGTGTTGAGTCATCTTCATTTACTTGTCCCTGACAGACCATAAATAAAATATTGCGGAAAATCATTGAATGGAGAGTCTGTATGAAGCTGGCCTATTTCCATCATAATATGGTATTTGCGCAATCTATAAATTCCTGTTGTGTAAAAATTGTTACATCAAATATTGCAATACTAAGCTCTGCTGTTGAGAAACTTATCATTGGAACTTTTTTAAAACCTTTTTCCTTTTAAATAGTTAAGGACAGGCACGGGGACACGTCGTGTTTACCCTGTATTGGCTGCTTTGTGTTATTTTTGCTACATGTTGAAGCACAATCCACTCGGCTTTCACGTACAGCTTTCTATTTCTAACTTTCTCCTACATGCATACACACTGCGTAGAAAGGTATAGACTTTGCGCTCACAATCACATCACATGAATCCTACTCTCAGCCAGCGATGCATGTATATCGCATAACATCGCATAGATTTTAGGCATACAAAATCAGGCATTTTATATTACGTCGATTCACATTTTCGCCTGGGCAAAAAACACAAGGGCCGGGGCTATTCATAATGTTAAATGTGATTGCTGTTATTACGTATCCTATCATACGCGATAACCTGAGTCAAGAGAAAGTAAAAATGCTTTAAATGACTCCTACTCTGCTTTCACTAATGAAAATGCAAGCAAGTGTTGTTTCTGTGTTGTGAGCAGTGAGCATACATAATACATAGTTTAATCACTTGTGAATTGTGCAATAAAACGTTCTTCGAAATACGATATTCCTGTCATCTTTCTTTACTACAAAAGCTGACAAGTTTTTACATCGTTTTGTGCCAGAGAGTATCACAAGTAATGTGATAATACATAGAGCTCAAGCTAAACTACAACCACCTTGATTTCTGTTTTTGGAACTCCAACTTCCATTTACCCAATGCAATTTCAAAACAGCATGCTTTAATAATTCATGTAATTAATGAAAATCTTCTTTTGGTAGAATTTGAGGTGTTCACTAGTAAGCTTTTTGGGTTTGAAATTTCAAGATATTTATCTGATGTCAATCATATTACAGTTCGGTTTGCACGCTGACATCGCGACCTAAAGTGCTCTTAAAGCTTTTCTTGAAAACCTTATAAGTCTGCTTCCTTGGTTGAGGTTTATTTAAACGTGGCAGTTAAAAGTTTACAACTAAGTTTCATGACGTTTTTGAGTGAAGTGAAAAAGTGGTCTTCCTTGTCTAGTTTCTCTACAAATCTAGAGCGTCATCCTGTTGTAGACAGAAGGGTTTTGGCGCACGACTATCTACTGCAGTTATAGGTAAGTAAATCGCAATGATTACACCGTCATCCATTTTTATTCATTATTATAAGCAAAGTCAAAAGACAAAGAAAATATCGTACAGTTATAAAAATGAGAGCTTTACGTTTTTCGAGTAAAAGTAAAAGCTAGGTTATATGCAAAAATTAGTACAACTGCTACTGATAAAGGCGAAAGGAAGCATTAAAGCAAATTGAGCTATTGAAGAGAAAACATTGAAGAGACGTGTCATTGTTTCCCACTACACAAATAGGTGCTGGTCGAGAATTGGTGTTATCAGGATTTCAGGGCGCAATCATTGCATTTAGATTCCATGTGTGCATTATTTAAGCCACTAAATAAAGCTACCATCAAGTATATTATTTTGTATCTAAAGCCTAAAATACGAGGCGGAAATATAAAAGTAAGATTTTTACAGGCGAGCATATCGTTTATGTAGTTACATGTACACAATAGTACCATAAAGGCAATTCTAATGATTAAAGCTTCTATCTTCTTTAGAACTTAAATTATCAACATTTCATGAAAATTATCCGCCCCACAGAGCCATCACATCGTTGTCAATTTCTGGGGTTTTGTTGTGTGTCCAAATTTCTTCATCAATAATGCATTGAATCAATAAAAAACCATGCACCCTGTTTATATCATATCCCCAACTGTATTCTTGGGTAAATATTCTTGCATAGACAACAGAACCATAAGGTACGACATAGCTCTAGCTCAAACATTTTAGTGAGGAGGAAGAATAATATTCAATACAAGTTTAACCTCACAAGCTAGAAGCCGAAAACAGGCAAGGCAAGGGAAGACAAAAGTAGGCATTATGACTTCCACACGTGTACATAATCCAAGCGTAAGTTAATAATCGTTTATTGTAGTCCGCATACTACGCAGTAACCACTAATAAAATATTTACAAATATTCAAGCGTTCCAAAATTAATACCCAAGAAATATTTAATGCCGCATATTGTAGATACGTTTCCAACTGTCAAGTTTCTCCTCATGCAAACAGTTTCGAGAAAGCAGAGGAGGATTGTAAGTAAAACTTTAAATATTAAAGAAAGGAGTTAGCCGGGTACACACATTCAATTCAGAAAGGTGATTTCAGTCTCATGCTGAGAACTGCTTTTCATAATGCTTATTATAACAAAAGAAATTCTTTGCTTCATTTTTACTCATATGCAGAGTCCGATGAGTCCACCATTTGATTTTGATAACACATCACACGTCAACATACAAAATCTGATCAAAAGCAAAGGCATGAGAAACAATCGAGAGAGTTCTACCTGCTCCTTTAAAATCGCTTCTCAGTAAGCATGCTGAATAATGCTGACAAAGGTTGAATGTTCGCAAAAGTAAATGGAAAAAAGCTAATGAAAAGAGTAAGTAGCCAAAACATGTCTATTGTCTGGGTAGTGTGGCAAAGGCGATGTATACTATCATACAAAAATCTAGAAACTGTGGTTATCAAGGAGTACAATTGCTGCCTGAAGGGGTTTGAAACGCAAAAAATGGGCTTACCACGAAAAACATTTTCGTGTTTTGACGGATACTTCAGTTTATTCACTTCACGTTTCATAACAAGTACCAAGACGCGAATTCTTCAATTGCTTTCATAAGACCTGCTTGCATACATATTTTTATGAATCGGGGAAATTAGTTATCACAGTGGTAGTGCCAAAACTACATTTAAACTACGTAGCTGTACAGGTGGCTAGGTAAAAACAAGTTGTTGGTCAATTGGAATGGTGAATAGCAAAAGGATCAAAGTGCATGAAATGTGGATAAAAAGTAAAACACGAACAAGTATTATGCATTACCCACAACATGTGCAAACTTGTCTTTATGAATGGAATATTATTATACTTACATAATGACAAAAATCGACGGAATTTGTGTTTCATCTTCATATACAAACACAAGTTTGCAATCGAAACTGAAGTAAATAAGTAATCCGATTCCGCCACTACTAAGAGCAAGCCATTGGGTATGCACTTCAGCCAACAAAACACTTCCTTCATTCATCATGCAGTGCTGGTTCCTCTCTATTAAGTTTGAAACCTAAGACATTTTTAAGAACTACCATGTTTCAAGTAGCATCACACTAGAGATTTAGTAGATTACACTTTGAATTCAAGATAATCATTTTCTAAAAGCCAGGGTATGTTTTTTGTTCCACCTTACAAATTATATCATACCTAAAGAAGCGTCTTTAGCAAGCATATAGCCACAAATGGTAGCTTTTTACTTACCTACGTAGGTGCATCAATTACATATACATGCATTCACCTGTGTAAAATGTGTATGACAAGAATTCAGACTCTAAACGCAAAGCATTTTCAATAATGCCAAACAGTCTCATAGTTTGAACTTTAATAAAACTTACGCGTATATATCCTTTAAATAAATTATTTGGAAAATATGCGCGTTCCAGTTCCATGCTTTATTATAGGATGCTTGTAGATTTCCTTTGTTCATGCATAATACACAAACTTCAATATTTAAATGTAGTAAAAAACAAAACATCAGATCTTGCTCAGGTATATTTCTACCATATTTATTCTAATGACACAGAGTAAAATGGCGAATATCCTTGGATTGAAGAAAAGTTGATTGTAAAGAAAACCTCATGTCACAAAAACTTGTTCTAAGATATTCCCATGGCCTATGTTATGCTGTATAATGCAGTAATTGTGACATATATTTTGCGCAACGCAAAAACTGACAAATCGTGTATGTACACGTTATGAATATGTGTCTATGAAAGTATTGCATATTGCAGTTGCAGGTAAAATCGTGTGATTTTTTAAGAATCAGTAAGTTCACAACTTATATTTTCGCAAGAGTACCTATCAGCCACATTAAATGATCACAGCTTCTCTAGCAAGAAGGAAGGTGTTTAGTCTTGTAAGGATTGCTCAATCTTATAATCTCAGTCTACTCATTGGACAAAAATTAAATTGTCTGGAAGTGTTTATCTTGTTTCGACAACATGTTTGTTCATGTTCAGTGTTTTCGAATTACAGAAGTGGGGATTTACAAATTATAAGTCCCACATAAAAATTGATCGAAAACCTTGAAAATGGAATTAAAAATCAGTGATGTGCTGCTTAAATTACTTTGTTTAATCATTTAGAAAAACATTTGTGTACTAAAAAATACATACAAAACTCAGTGGAGACTTAAGTTTTTAGTGAAATTTTCAATAACATTTTGTTAATTTAACCAAACATTCATCTTGGTTTAAAGTGTATACAGTCAGTTTTGACTTTGAGATACGGTAATGCAAATAACATTCTCCTTATCATTCGTATGTTTCATATTATTATGTTGATTATTCTAAAGCAAAAACTGCCTACCTAATTTATCAATAATAATATACAAATGCCAAAAACTCATAATGTAAGGATATTTTTCATTCTACATACGCACTTTAAGCTAGATGCTAGATTAGTCAGGAAGCTATAAGTTGTTCCTATGCTAAATGCTAAAATTTAAATATTTCCATTCCAGTTCCAGTATGATTTTTTATCTCATGTATGTATCACAAAGGTGTACATCATATCAAACCCATAATACATTTTCTAAGGAAGCAACTTATTATTGCCATCAATAAATATTCCTAACCTTTTTACTTTAAAAAACTAACTTTAATATTGAAATCACGGTGTCCGTGTGACATGAATTTTTCATGAATGCTTAGCAAATGATTACTTTTTATCCTTACTAGAATAAAATTGATACGTACATATCGCAGCTCACGCAATGCAAATATGAAATATAAATGAAGAGACTATTTTGCTTTTAATTTTCTCTACTGTCCGACTGTCCTTAGTGTACGTAGCAAAAAGTTGGGCACGTCAACCTGACTTTTTAGTGTGGTTAAAGACTAGCATCGATGTACACAATGTAATATAATATCTTGTGTTGATATTTTGCAAACAGCAACTCCCTCCCATCGAAGTCTAAAAGTCTTATGTTTGGCCCGGGTCGGGTCTAGCAGTGTCGTTATCATCTAAATTACCAAACCCAAGCTCATAATAAAAATATTATCAACTAGTTACCTATACATATTGACTATCCCTGCAAGATTATCATGAGCATGTATTATTATGCTTTCTCGTAAAACAACAATACAAAGTATATAAAATGGATTTTCAGAAATTTACGTACTTCACGTAGCTGACTGCTAGTCAACGTAGTACAATGAATTTTCTCAAAAAATTTTTTGTTGATGATAATGATGACGTGTGTGACTGCATATAAAACAACTGATGCGATAATACTATGTGTGCATGCCTAAGAAAAGTGGCGGAGGTGAGCTGAGGAGCTGTTATATAGCTCATTTCATATAAAAGTTGCATTATAAAAAGTCAGAAGAGTATCTATTCTGCATACTGTGTGCGTAGTATTCGTGGTTTACACACAGTTTGCACTTTCCCCACCACCACCATATAACAATGAGTTTACAGCTGAAACTGGCTTCGGCTTGCCTTGCAATCTAGCGAAAGAACTACATAATATCTGCATGCATCATACATGGAAGTTGGTAGGAATAATCTACGTGGTTTAGTTACCCTTCTTACTCGCTGCACGATCCATATAGGAAACACACCGAAGAAAGAAAGAATAACACACGAAGAACTACTTTACACACAGGCTTTTTTACCACACACAAAACATAACGTTCAGTTTAACTACATGATAATATGCGTCTTGGCCCTATATATATGCTACCATTCTGTTACATGAGATAGCCAGCCAAAATAATGAAAATGATCATACCATGCATGCCATGCCTGCCAATTATTCTCCCATGATGTTATATACCTATAAGTTCGTATCGTGTGTGAAATGTTAGATGTAAAAGTTGTAAGTACCGAGTACCGACTGGCTGACTGTCCATGGCCTGTTTCCTCTTTGCTACACTTTGCTTGAGAGGAAAACAGTGAATCATTTCTTTTCAAAACCGGTAATAGTTTACCTACCTGCCTGGTCCTACTGAAAGAATGGGCAGAAAGAATATTACTCGTTTTTACTTTTCAGTAGATGCACACATCATTATAACACGTACATTGATCCGTACTCAGCCACATATTACAACTTTATAATCTAACACCCGAAAAAAACATATTTTCATACGTAAACATATTATATTTTATATAATAAGATAATTCAAGTTCCAAAAGTTGTATAATTTTTGCAATCTGTTATACAATTCTGCTAATTTTAAAACAAACTTTTCTTTCATCACATTACACATGGACGCAACTCTAACCTAACTAGGATGTTTCCAGTGATAAAAAACGTGGTAATTAATTATATTTTTCCTCGTCACATTATAGACAGTTGCAGAAGAAATCATTTTAAACTACATTGAAGGGGAAGAAACATGCTTGTGTAACTGATAGTTAGGCACTAGTTTTAAGCAGTGAAAACCATGCGCATGTTTGTCAAGTAATTCTTTTTCTAAAGTCTGCAGAAGAGGTTCTGTGATGGGACCACGTTTCGTGCAATGGCTACTTTATCTTGATTATAAGCGCTATCAAGGGTTAACGGTTGCTATAATCTCATGAATTAGGCCTTGTTAAAGTACTCAATGCTCACATATAGACAAGGAACAACAAAGAAACGTGGGTAATACATTTAGCATAATTGGCTCTGAAAGCTGGAGAAATTGATAATCAAAGCTGTAAATAATACGGTTGTTTGTTTGCACACGCACATCTTCATTATCTATGTATATTATCTTTATCCTAAATCATTGTGGCTCGTTAGTTTAATGTGTCAGTACCGTAACTCATGTAATGATTGTGCTATAAGTCATGATCAACGGTGGGTTTCGTTTTAGTGCATGCATTGCATCACTCAGATTCAGATGTGAATCAAATCAAATTTCTTTTCTTTTTGTGTTTGTAAAGTTCACTAGCAATATAATTTAAATGCTCTATTTTTAAGAAGAATTTTCACATTGACGTTTTTGTGCATTGCATGCGCTTGGAAATTAGATTTCGTTCCATTCGTCCTATTGCAGGTAACTGCTAAACAATTCGATAATAGTCAATAATAAGTCAATGCTACAACATTTTTTGGTTTTGTAGCAAGTCACGTCAGGGTTTTCGTTTGCAGTTATTCTGGTCAGCGTTAATTCTTAATCCAAGGCCGATTCTTTTAAAAATCATTCGATGTATTATAGTTTATTTGTGAAGCATTCGATTTGAATAAATTTATCTGTTAGTGCTCCAATGATTTTTGAAAGATTCAGTTCAGTGATACATTTAGGCTCTACGTATTTAATAGCAATAAATAAAAATCAAGTTATAAAACTTGTCTTCTGAAGCGTCATTCAGTCATTCACCAAGAGAAGTCGAAGATGTGTTAACTGAAAAAGTTTGTTCTCAAGTTTTTTCAAGAACCAAGTAAAGAACTGTGTCAATTTTTCAATAAACTGTGCAACAACGTGAAATGAAAGGTTTTTAAAGAAAAATATAATATTTTCTTTTACCGAGCATTATTTGACATATCCGTCATCCTTTGTGCTGAGCTTTATCTCAACATTAACAGCCCACATGGCAATAAAGAGGTTATCAATAGTTTGTCCACATAGAGCAAGGACAAATTCTGAGATTTTATTCCTTATTGAGGATTCTTGGAAAGCAGTAAATATAACCATGCCGGCTTTGTTCTCATGATCTCTCTAGATGTTTCTCTGAGGAGAGTAAAATGATTTGTTTACGCTCTTTTTATTATTAATGCAGGGTTTCAAGTCATATATAATTTCATAGTTCATGGTAAAGTAGAGACGAGATTATGTTTTATGCCGAATATGTCATAACGAAAATTGACTAGGACTAACAGTGAAGTTCAAGAATTGACAATGGAAAAGCCAATTCAAAAGCACAACATAATTGGACTATTGAATAAACGCAGGACATAGTTCGCTTTATACTGCGTACTTATACACCTACAAAATACAAATAGTGATCAAAGCCTTGAATTAGAATGGATGAGAGCGTCGATGCGATCTGGTTTGCTGAAAATTCTTATAATCCATTCATTATTAGGTAGAGAAAGCACACTGTTGTCGATCAATGTTTTGCTAAAAACTTGTTCTGTTCTGGAAGCATTCCATAAAGTGATTATATTCAATTGCCAAATGTGTCAACGAGAAATTGTTTACTGCTGTCGATACATGCATAATTAACGATTTCAATATGAGTAGCTTCATCCTGGCTATTCGAATTGATATACCACAACTTCGCTTACTTCAGTCAAAAGAGAAATTAACCTGGAAGCCTTCTCTGATTTCAAAAAACAATTACGCTTGCGCTTTTGTGGGATACGCTTTCAGGTCATTTCTCTCTATATCTCTTAATCATTCCAAAGTGTGAGTGCAATGTATGAGAATTGTAATTACAAGAAAGTAGGTAACATTATTATGCATATCTAACATTTTATGCCGTTTCATAAATGGTAAAAACTGTGGTTTATATCCAACATACATGACAAGAAATAAAATATATTCTAGAAACCATAAGCAATAAGTAAATCAGTTTCTCTACTTGATGTCCACGTATGCTAAAACAAGGCAACTTCATGTAGACATCACAAATAATAGGCATATATCTAGCTCAACTACGCTTCTGTTTCTGAACTGAACTACGCCGAAACTCATTGGGACTATTAATAGTAGTTAATAGTCATTGAGAGAAGAAGTAAAGCGTGTGGTGGGCCAGAAAAATTAATATATTCAAGTATATGATACGACGGCCAAATGCATGCATCATCATCCCAATGACTGAAACCTTTAGCCTCTCAATTTATCTGGAGGAAGTGTAAAACAATCCGTATTGCTATTTAGAGTAAAATTATTGCTTGGGCTATAGAGATGTGCATTTACTCAAATATAAATAGCGTTGGTGGCTGTAAGCCACGTTGCACTTCAACACAATCTACGCGGTTTCTGAAAAAGTCATGAACAAAGTCGTAATGATTGCATATGACGCATTATTAATGTGCAAAGTTATCCAGGCATCCGGCCATCTATCTGCATATATCCTTTCGGCAAGTTTCCTTGTACAAAAAGGGTTTTTCTAAACGATATGTCCAACCTTTAAGCTAATCGAGTAGACATTAAGGGTCTAACACTTAGATGCCAGAAACCATTAAATGCTAAAACAACATTGGGGTACAGTGATATCTTTGTTGTAAAATGAGAATGTCACATGTCACATGAATTTATTGGCTTAGGTTGCAAGTCATGGGGCAACATAAGAGAAAGTTGTGTGCAGTTGTAAGAATTAATTAATTTTGCCATTTTATTGTTGCCCTTTCTGTTTATGCGAACATGCACTTTTTCCCTGCATTAAGCATTTTAATTGCGTCATTTGTCTGTTTGTAAATAGTACAAAAACAAGCACTTACATTTGGTTTGCTAGCACGAATACAAATAATTAGTTGACAAATTGTAGGTATGCATATGGAATACTAATCATGACAGTTTGGTATCAATTAATCTATTTAAACTTAATGTTGTCACTACAAGTCATGCCAGTGTTTTGGCTGGAATCGGAGCAGTGTTATGTGATTCCAATCATTCCATAAGTAGGTAACCACAATCACTGAGTCACTCAGTAATAATCAACTACATATTACAGACTGTGATTTGCTAAAGTATTTTGGTGCTCGTGTACCAAATCCTTGTGCATGATATGAAGCAGGCGGGCACAAGTTGAACATCATATTTACTTATGAGAAGCCACATGTAAGTACGAAATAATTGTGGATTGGATGCATCAGCATTGACATTATAAGTCGAAAAATATTGCCCATAACTGTACAATATAGCAGTGCAGTTTAAGTTTCACCTAGCTCTATCTCTGCGTGCGAAATTTTATCATGTTATTTGTGTTCAAATGAAATTGAGAACGTGCTTCCTTTTATGCACGTGTTTTTCGGCAAGGATAAGCATTCATTCGATAACCTTTTACATTTGATAATTTGGGTTAACTTTCTTCAGAAGCATTCTTGTACTTAAATACTTAAAAAAACTATTTTGCCTCTGCCATGCCATACCATTTAGTAATTAACGAATATATATTTATGATGTCGCTGATAAATTAAGTTTGCAGAAATGTATACAGGAATGCCTTGATATTCACTATTTTTGATTGTTTTTGTAATTTCAGAGTCGCCTCTGAACTTTTTTACCTGCTGCATGAGGAAGTGACAAGTTTGTATCTGACCCCATTAAAATACGCTCCAATGCCTCGGTTCGCCGCCGCTGGACCTCAGTAGCCGGCATATTCTGCGGATTGACGCTGCCACTGCATTGTTGAGCCTGTTGTTGGGGTGGATCTCCAGCACCTGTTGTAGAATTTCTTCCAGGCGCCTGCTGCTCACTGTTTTCGCTACCAACATCGTCATTTTCATGGACATTTTCTTGAGACATTTCTCCCCACCTGTTTAACGTTCAAGCCTGAGAAACAATAAAAAAGTAAAATGCTGAATGATTTATTGTTTAAACAATAAAAAGCAGCAGTATTCCCACTCAAGTACAACACTTTCTGTATAGCTTTAAAAACATTATTTTGTACAAGTCTGTGTAGATTTATGACAAGCTGATGAAATCAAATTTCGACGGAAGACGCAATCTCAGCGTTTAAAAAATTTAGTGAAGTACTTTAGTTTCTGTGATAGTGATCTTAATTATTGACTACTGTACATATTTGTCATTATTACGTTTCTGTCTCCCTACTCGTTTGTGCAGCGTGCCTGTGAGACCTGCAAGACTTTGTAGTATCTGTGATATCGCCGTTATTCGATTAAATTAGTTTTCTTCGACAGTAGTTTAAAATCTTTTCGGTTAGTCAGTCCATTCATTCCCGACCTTAGCTTCCACACAGGATCTGCTCTATGTAATCTTCCTGAATTTGCAAAAGTGTCACTCGTGACTGGATATTGAGTTCGTGAATTTGACATTGATTGCGGTAAAGGATTATTGGTGAATTTGTTTCGTGATCTGACAGAGGAGTACTACTGTAGTCAGCGACAAAATTAAAGTTACCTTGGAATAGCTAACAACTAATTACCAAAGGACAAATCTGACATCCGACCACCACAAGGTAGTTTAATGTTTTCTAAACCCATCTAATCATAAATTCGAAACTTTATAATAAGGAGCAGCACGAATTGTCTTTAAATTTTATATGACTTAAAACATGATTAAAAGGTACATGACTATAAAGGCTAAAGAAATGAATAAGAATATAACATTTAAAAAGGTATTCGTTCATGACATTTGAAGTATTTCGAAGTAAATATATTGGATTCTACGGTTGTCGATCTGTTTTTGATGTCTTTTTTCAATTATGAAGAGGGCTTTTGATTCAAGTCAATGTGATGATAAAAGAGAAATAAATGATTTACATCCGCATGATTAGCTACAAACGAGCTGGCATAAGGGGAATATTTAATGAAAAGCTAAAGCTTCTAGCTACTTCAAAACTAGGATCCCCTCTTGTTTAATGTCCACTTTGTCAAACAAATTTTGTTTGTATTTGCTTTTAGCTGTATCTAAATCATTTATATTTCTTTTGGGAACGAAAAGCATTTATAAAATTGATATGATTTGATTTGATGTATGCCAAGAATAGACTCTTTTATGGCTCCATTACCGGCCACAGTGGAGAGCGTATCGTCTATCCACCTTCACTCACAATCACAAACTTTCGTGGATGGATCTTTAGGGCCATTCAGTCAAGTACTCTTTCAACGTGAGTATGCCTTTTAGGATTGAGTATCCTTCTTCTGAGGCTTTTCAGCTTTTCCGTGTGATGATGATGATCAGTTTTTGTACAAAAAAGTTTTTTTTTCTCAGCTTGATTCTCTGTTATTGTGCAAACTTTTAGTGGCCGTAAATGTTTTATACATTGACATAATAATATTCCATTAACAATCGGCAGTTACTCTATTGGGTAATATGCGAAACAGAATTTGTGCTGCGTTGCTCTTACTGAGTAAGAGTTACTCATCATCATAAGGTATATAAAACAACTAAATGCAATTTTGCAACCAACCTCAATGCCATGATTGTTGCGTTATCTATACAATTACTGCATTTCTTGCATAGAATTAGGCGCACAACTGAATGTCAGTTTACCTTGTGTGTTACTTATTAATATTAACTATTAACTATACCTGTAGAGGATTTTAAAGGTACAAATAATTCTGGGTGTAGGTTTTTGTCCCATCATATATGTAGCACTAACGTTGTGTTTTTTGTATCATTCAATCGGACAAGTCGCATTCCATATTCGTAGCCTATTTATTCAGTATTTCAATCAATGGTGATGCATTACGCTTTATATGCCAAAAAGATTTTATGTGTAACAGCGTAACTTGTCATTTGATGTGCAACAAAGTGAAATGAGGGAAATTACTCTAACCTGCGTCCATGCTATAAGCACGTTGCGTTGTTGATATTTTTGTTTTTATTATTACTAATCTTGAGAAAGTGTGATATTAGGTGGACATTTCAACGGAGCTCTCATGATAAGAAAAGGATAAGTGAGGCATCTTCGAGCAACTGATACATGCATACCTAACGTTGTATTATAAATGACGCACTATACTACTATCAAGCTTTGATCTTTCATAACTTTGTCCATAAATAAATCTTGACTTAATTTCCAGCATGCAAACCTTTTACAAAGCATTCGGCTTACTCGTGATTTTTAGATTATGTTATATATCTGCTTGCCTAATGCGCATTTGAAACTGAATGCATAGATCTTGCAATTTCACTTGTGTCGTTGTTTGAATGTGAAATAATAAACGAGAGTCATGGAGTATTTTGTAATGACTGCTACTATGTAATAAGTCCGTTAGGAAGAAAACACACAAGCCATGAGGATTATATTATTAACAAGAGTTCTTTTATTGCTTAACATGCATAACCAGATCTGGAAACTACGATCTATATATCACTAATCCGTTTGCAATTAATTAGCTAAAGCTAAGCATATATTTTAATGAAAGAAAGATTAACTAGTTAAACCTGTAAAAAAATTCGTTCCCATTTACGAACGAAATGAGGCTGTGCATTTTAGTGACTCGTGTTTTGCATTAAAATTTGCGCATAAATGGAAAATGGCTTGAGGCTTGGTATTAGTTTTGATTCTGCTACTTACCACTTACTTATGGCTAAACGCTTTTCTATTGAAGCATGATTAATTTAGAGTTTTCATTTTGCTGGTTGTGATGATGATGTTGTGAAAGCTTCATGTGTGCCTCGTGAGTTCCTCAATCATAGAAGTAGCCGATTTCAATTTACTTAGATTCAATTTACTGCTACCAATCGAAAACGAAGTCTTTGTGCATGTGATTGATGAGTTTTGTTGTAAATCATTGCGTTTTCGAGATGTTTTTGAAGCATCAGTCTGATTTTATTGGTTTGTTCCATTATGAAAGTCGTAAATTTGTTAATGTATGTGCATGATTTCATATATTTAAATGCATCGACTCTCACCTGGTTCAGTTGTTTGTGTTGTAAATTTAGTGTTAATTAAAATGAAGTGTGTTTCCTGACAAGATGTCATGTATCTAACCTAATAATACAGCTTGTGAGTTGACATGTCAAACTGTTTCAAGATTGCAGACAGTGGATTAAAACTAGAACCATAGGCTGCGATGGATTGTGTAGATTTCCAGTATTTCCTAAAAATCGCTTTTAGTTTTTATCGAGTTTTAATCTTATTTGTACTATACTTTTGTATAAATGTAGTTACATAATATAAATAATTTAAATTGAAGTAGCCCTACACCCGATCATGCTGGTACTTATTACCAGAGTGCGTTTGATTTCTCTTACTACCTGTGCAGCCCTAAAATCTAATAACTAATTAATAGTGCATATATTTAAATTTTAAAATTTGAACTATTCCAACGTGACATATTGTAGACTTCTTTTCAATGCTGCTGATAAACGATAGTGCATGAACAAATAATATTAAACATGGATGACTGAGTGGTTATGATATTAACAGTGCGTTACACTATAAATATTTTAGGAGAACCGGAAACCATAAACTCTGACATCCTAAGCAATTATTGTTTCGTGCTTGGTTCCACTGAAGTTGAATTGAATCCACCATGAAGTGCTAATTGCTTATAGTTTGTCCTATGTAATGATGTTATCACTGGTTATAAGACAATCAGTACAAGAAATCATTCTAAATAAACACAAATTATCATCGTCATAATCATAATTTTTTCGTTATTGTGTAGTGAATTCGTATTCGTTTAGGTTAAGAGTATCACAATGCCATAAGAAATTGCCGTAATTTTCAATTCCTTAAAATAAGTTATGAAAAATACGAGTTTAGTTTCAATTCTTAATTCATATTATTACTTACATGAAGGAACTAAGCGAGAATGCTATTTCATATTTCACATCATTTTATTCAAGCAAAGCAAACTATCCAGACAACATAATTTATTACTGTTTACTACATTAAAAACCGTACTTTGATACGTTATTTATGGAATAGATGAAAAGTTGGGGTCCATTAGACATGTCACATGTGCTCGCTCAGTTTTAAGTCATTCTGTTAGTTTTCTTTAAAAGTCAAGCGTAAAAGTGTATAAACAGTACAGATCTCAGTAGTTGTAGAAAACTTACGCATGCCAATGTCAACTAGGTATTTATGTTTTTATAATGTTTTGTGGATATGTGTTTTAATGGGATCTGAATTGAACTTCTGTGCATCTTTTTATGATGACATTATGATCTTCAAGTTAAAAATTAAATGTTTTTGTGGCAATTAACAAATGGGCTACATGTAAAATCTGTAATAATAATTTAAGAATAATTAATAATCACACAGTTTAATAATATTACATGTTGCTGTTACAAGGAATTACACTAAAAATCGTGACGTTGTGTTTGTAGTGAAAGCCAAAATGGACGAAGCATTGGATTGGGTTCCCGGCGGTGCAGCCGGAGTCGCTATGATTGCAGGAACTGTAGCATTGGGCACGTACTATCTTGCCACAAGACCAAAGGGTCGTCCGCCCATGTTTCCATTGGATGAACAAGCATTCCTGGAACAAGAGGTAAGATCAAATTCGCTGTAATATATTACTAAATGATATATGGTACATCATGTTCTTGTGTAATCCAGACTAGCTTTTTTGGATGCCTTAAAGTCATCGGGCGTGTGCGTTTGAGCGTTGTTAAAATCTTTGGCATTTTTGATAATACAGACACGAACAAAAAGGCTTAGATTTGTATGTAAATACATCAGTATCAAACATTCCTGCACTTAAGATTTATGTTTATATTGACTTAACATATTCGATTGACAGGCTCAGCCTCCTCAGCAAATCCACAAGTTAGGCATTTTGTTGATGGACTTAGACCTAAAAATCCGCACATGACGCATAAGAAAAAATATTTTTAAATGTGTGGAAAGATGAGGCGATAAAAAATAATGTCATATTTTAAGCTTATATTTATAGAAACTGGAACATTTGAATAAACAACCTATTATGCGGAAAGGTTTATCACATCATAGTAATAGCTAATAGTAATCATGAATCATAAATGTGATATCTCCGATGGAAAACGTATTTCTAATAATTTTCTTGTTCCTGTTCACCGCGCGATGCTTAAAAATTGTTTATAGAGTGAAGTAGACAAGTGACATGTTCCAGGATGCTTTTTTAAGTGCCAAAACTGTGCGAGTGAACGGTGAACGCCACAACTCTCAACTCAACAAACCTATCTGTCTAGAGTAATTTTCCTCTCTCTAATGGAGCTCCCAAATTTCGACGCGGTTCTCTGCATTTCCTTTCCCAGATTTTGCCATGAATCAACAACTGACTAAGCAATATTTCATGTTTTTTACATACAACAACAAGCATGAAGCTTGCAGGCCTGTCCATTTTCGTTTTTGCTTCATATTTCTCGGTTTCTGATCTATTATAAACGGCCATTACTCAAACACATGCATTCTGAATCTTGTAAACCTTAATCGATATAGGTATTCCAATTCAAAACTTCGACTACTTTGGAGGTATTGTAGATAGTAGAAATGTGTACAAAACCAATTTTTTTATAAAAATTTCTGTAAATCCAATAATGATGAATCAAGACAAACAGAGTACATACGACCTAATATCATTTAGGTATACATGCTCACATAATCAATCATGGGCTGGAGAATTTTTCGGTGTAATTACTTGTAAATTTACAAGGGAAAATTTTACAATTGTCAATACGCATAGTTTGAGTGAAAACTATCATAAAACATGTTTTTTATATTCAGTGTAACAATAAATGTCTACAAATGATTACAAGTTTTTTCCCCATTTTTCCGTTGACATTTGTGTTAAAACAACTTCTAACTATTCTATCTGGTCATATCTCATTCCATTTCACTCATTACTTTCATGTGTATGTCACAGGCGAATTAATACACAAAGTTGTATGCGTGTTGTAACCATCCTTGCTTATCATAATGTGCAATAAAATTATCCGTCTGGATTTCGATTTAGAATCTTTATGTATTGTCGGTTTTGCGATTACGATGGTGGCATTTACAGTAGTTTGTTGGGGGAAATGTGTCAGTTTATGTACGTGTGTATGAGGGGAGATAGATGTTGAAACAGGCGGGGTTGGGCCAATTGGAATCACTGCCAAATTTTTGGCACTCTCAGCTCTCGTCTTGGCACTTATTCGAATTCAGACACTGGATCGCCTAGTAAACTTGAGGTGTATGGGTATCGCGTGTGGTTTCGTTAGACGTGAATATATTAATTTTCAAAGTAAAGATTAAGATTGCGCAATTATTGCATGAACATATTGAACATGTATGCATGGGTAGGTATATTTGTCGTACAATAATGAAACAGAGGAGCGTCTTCACTTGTGGTACATGACTAAACACTGGCGTTGAGGACAATGATGGTGAGGTCTTAAGGAATGATGCAAGTAGGAAGGAAGATATATAGGGTTACCTTGTCGTTTTGTTCATGCAACGACGTGCGTTTTTGAAAGAGAGACTGCTGTGAATAATAATGAACAGCAAAAATGATTTGAATGGTTTTTGTATGAACGTTTGGTTTCGTTTAAGTTAAAGAGCCCGTTTTATACAAAATATAGCACAGCAGGGAAAACAGTCAGTAGTCACATAATAGGCATCTCTCCCGACCCGGCAGGAGGAAGACTAATTTAATAGGACGTTGAGTTGTGGATGGATGTTTCATGCGAAAGATTCGGGGAAGGGAAGGGGGACACATACAGATTAGTGCTGTGTGTGTTGATCAAATCATGTTTTCTCGAACCTGAAGCAACAAGCGAGACTATGTTGGGAATATCTCATGAATGTATACCAACAACAAGGAAGGCTGTTTGTATTTTTCTTGTGCGTTTCCACTTAATGATTCTCTACAGATTTTCAGTTTAGTTTTTAGGCTTACTTTCCCAGCTTGGGAAGGAAGGGTTTGAGAGAATGTCTCGTGCTACTTTGGTTTATCGCGTCATAAAGCATATTTTTGGTTTACGAACTTTTATTCAAGTTGAAACAGATCTTTAATTATTGCGCGTGCAACAACGTGTATATACTTTTGTGCAGTTGCGTGCAGTTCGCTTTTACTTCATTAACAAACAGTCGAAAAAATAACAATTATTTGTTTGTTTTCCACTGGACAATACTTAGGTACACAGTATACATACATTTCAAAAACTGGCGTGGAGAAAAAAAATATACATACGTATCATCAAATCACTTCATACGCCGCACCGCCCCCATGTTTATGGACAATTGTGTTCAATTTAGACTGAAGGTTTTGATAATTAATTAAGCAGCAATTATGGTACCAGTTGAATATATCTCATATTTTAGTGAGATGGTGCAAAGTGAAAAAATCACATAACATTAAGCTGACTACATGTTGATGTCAGAAGTTTTCGAGTTGCATTATCTGCAATTGGATACAAGATATATGTGTAAATGAAGTGCGTTTGGCTCTGGTGTGTATTCTTTTTTGAATGGATAGTAAAACGTAATGGGCAGTGATATGGAGGCTTAGTTTTCCCAAAGCAATATTAAAGAAAAATAAAATCCAACTTCATACAGTTATTTGTGCTAATATACACGGTTCAAAATTATCCTTCATCATGTGTGGATTGTGTATGCTTCCAGAACCCATCAGGGTTCCCCTGGATCTTGGGAACCAATCAGACACCATCAAAGTATGCTTACAGTTGTCAATATGAAATAATAATATAATTCCAAAATATTCGCATGCTTTTTAATGTATAAATTTGTAGTATAATTTTCATGAAACGCATTTGGCAGGTTCATTCTTTCGGTTTTAGATGAAAATTATCGACATCATGCTCTGTTTGCTTGCACCAAGTAACAAAAGCAAGTATCGTGCTCTGAATATGCATGGGAAATGAAATTGTAATTTGTAGTGCACAATCACAAAATACCTACATTTTCTACTTAACATTGCGTGCAATTCTGTTCAAAGTGTTTGATTTGGAGCTCATCCGAATTTCCTTCATTTTAGCAAGATGATCCCATCCCCATCCCATAGGAAAAGCAATAAAAGTACATTTTACGTGTTCGTGTTTCCCTGAGAGTTTCGAAAATGTGTTGTTTGAGAGTAGTCGCCTGTAGCGTGCATTTCATTTTCACTGCTGAACTGAATGCCAGCTAAATTACCGAGGAATTTGAAGTACTCGATGTTGTCTGTTGTTCGACTTCAATGAAAAATTTGGCTCTTGTAAAGCATTTCGTGTAGGGAAGGATGATGTTATTTGCAGTAGATATGTACTTGTTTTACTTTTTATTAGTGTGTTGCATGTATTATTATTTAGAAGCTCTAGTCTCGAGATAGTCCTGATTAGACATTGAGTAATGAAATGCAGCAGATGAGAACTTTTCTACTCATCTACTCATATAGCTCACCAAACTGCAACTGTAGAACGTGCCTCATACAAGATTTGCTTTTTGCAAAGAGAATTAAAAGTTTATGACCATCATCTCAATTTGAATTTGTTTTAATGCGTTCGTCTTTATGAAGCATAGCATAATACACATTACAAATGAAAATTATTTTGCAAAACCACAAATGAAATGTCATGAAACAAATTAAGGGGATTCAGCCTTCCAGTTTTAAGGTATTCAAGTTTATTAGAATGCAAAAATTAGCATAACACCTGTCTCTCTAGTTTAGGGTGAAAAAGTAGAAAAAATTCGAAAGCATTGTCGGTTTTAATTATCTAACCTTTAAATCTGATGATGATAATGATGACGCTCAGCAGTTGTCTGTTGTTTATTAAAACGAGTCAATAAAATCATGTGAGGGGTTAAACGTAATGTAAGGGTATGTTGGTATTTAAATATGTTTACAACTCATAATTTTCAAATACACACTCTTCATTTGAAGAGGTTAGAAGAGGAGTCAAGGAGTTCTTCTGTCGTTCGCTGTGTAGGTGTTATTTTGGCACATACTCACGACTCACGTATATGTTCGAAACTTGAAACTTTATTTTCTGATTTTCCCTTTGTCTATTGCCTTATTCTCAATGGCAAAAGTATACCTACCGTGCGATATAAAAGCTCAAAAAGCCTGGCCTTAGAGAAGGCTGGCTAAACTCTGCAAGCTATCAAGTAAAATGTTCGGAAGCATGTAATTGCATGTGGCTTTTAGCTGTACTTCTGTTTGCGTTCAATTCTGGCACGGATAATGGTATGATTTTTTATTAAGTCTGTTCCCCTGTGCAAAGACATTTAGAAATGTGATATTTGATCTTGATGACGAACTTTGGGTTTTTGGGAAATAAATGTGGATAATGGCAAGTGGATATTTAAATGTATGACACCAGAGAAGCTTTGGATTCGGATTGGTCGTAGTGGAAATGGCGAGCCTTTGTTTTGTTCATGAAATGTTTTCATTCAAGGCGACAGAGTAGTAGGGAGTAGGGAGCAATAGATCAGGCGTTTCTGTTTCACAATAGAACTATGTATACTCTGACTTTTCTATTGCGCTGTAAATCTCGAGCATGATCACATCTCTTTGTACACATCATCGTAACGTAGCAGACTTACATTCTATATATAAGTACTAAACAATGTAGTTTGAAATGCATAAACACTTGTGTAACATGTAATTTACGGGTAAAGTTAAGTCACGTGCCTTTGCTGATATTATTGCTTCACCACTTGGTACTATGACTTGTTTAACTGCTTTTATATGTTTCATGGGAAATTGAAATTATTTATAGAAGCATGGCATATAGCATATAATATGTTTACGAGACAGTGACACTAGAAAGTTGAAAGAAATATAAAATGAAAACCAATGACCACGACATATTTTCCACTCCAGAATCTTCTTGTCGCTTACTACATGGCCCATGTCACGAGGTCTAGTAATTTCTGAGAAATTGTTTTCAATTTATTTGAGTAATTTAACCAAATATCCATCCATCATCACTTTTTACATTTTACGTCAATAACTTTTCTGTTCCTTTAAATAGAGTTATGCACTAATGATTGATTCATCATTATGTCATTAGTCAATTAGCTGGATTACACAACAAGAATGGGTTTTTGGAAATCTGACGATCCAAATGTTCAGATATATTGTTTCAATAACGGATTATGGATTTTGTATTATTGCAGGGATCAGACATGATTCGTACATCTCGATTTTGCAAAGATGCAAAGGATGGCAAATTCATGAAGTGCTTGTTTGAGGATTGTAGAACACTTTATGAAGCCTTCAGAAGAGGAGCCAAAGAGTCGAGTATGAATTTATTTTATGTACTTTCTCCTTTCACAAAGTGTGAACTATGAATGTGATCTTTAATTCAAAACTTTTTTTATGATTTTTGTAGATAATGGAACATGCCTTGGATGGCGTGAGAAAAACAAACCTTACCAATGGTTGAATTACAATGAGTCCCTACTAAGAGCCAAGAATTTCGGCTGCGGCTTAGTTCATTTAGGTAAAAACATGAGCCTTAACTTATAAAATACTACTCGTAACATTCTTGCAATGAGTTTATCCTTAATTAATTGTAATTCCAATGCAGGATTACAACCTGGAGCACACGTAGGAATATATAGTCAAAATTGTCCAGAATGGGTTTTGGTGGAACAAGGCTTGTATTCTTATTCCATGGTCATAATTGCCCTTTATGACACTTTGGGAGCAGACGCATGCGCTTTTATCATAAATCAAGGTAAGTTTAGAAATTGGGCATAAGCTAATAATAAATAGTATCCGAACAAAGGGTTTTTACTGATAGTGTTATTCTTTGGTTTGTTTTTCCCGTGGTTCCTCTTACGTTTAGCTGAAATGAATACTGTAGTATGCGATGATGACGTAAAAATTAACCTTCTACTCGACAAGGCACCTTCATGCCTTAGAAGGCTGGTACATATTAAAGACCTACGTAGGGAAACGGTCGCCAGAGCCCGCAAGCAAGGCATCGAGCTAATTCGATTCGAAGAAGTAGAGAGGCTAGGATCTGCACATAGCCACAGCTATC
>JAQIXX010002240.1:0-25870 GCA_034700605.1 Willowsia nigromaculata
AACCACACCCGCACCGTGATCACAGCGGTCGAACCGAACCTCGATCCCTACTGTTCGGTTCGGGTGCGCGTTCGGATGGGTGATTTTTCGAACCCAGTGTTCGCTCGAACCCCTTTTGTTCAGCATTGCATGTAATCCAATTATGGACAAAAGAAATGCTGAAGCTGAATCTCCCGGTGGGTGGACCCAGGTACAATAATTGAAAAAGATTATAGCAGTGAACTAGCTCATATTTTGTACAAAAAACACTAATTACCATTGCACTTTGCAGCAAATACCCAACGAATATTCTAAATATGACACTTCCATTTTTTAATTCCTTTTTCTCTGCAGACTCATTAAATCCAGTTTATCACCTATTTATTATTAATTTTCAGGTACCTGCATTGAATTAATTGAAACTTACTAATTGCAAGAAATAAATTAGCCGTGTTGGTTTAAACGCTTATTATGCACCAATAGAAACAATTAGTTGTTCTTCCGAATTACAGATAGATTGCGCTTTGTGCTTGCCTTCATAATCTAAAGTTCACCACAGGTCATTCATCATAATCAGCTTGAGAAACGTAAATAAATAGTTCCATACACAACCGTAACTTCCACCTCTGGAATTTCAATTCATTCATTCATTCTTCTACGCATTTGTGTAAGCGTATATTATAAATAGTAAGCCACAAATTAATATGACCATTTATTTTCATTCCATTCATTTTCTTTCAATGAAACTTGAGTAAACCAAACATCCAAGTTTTACAACCAATCTATACCTGACCAATTGAGATTGCAAAATAAGACGAACACCTCAAATTTCTGTTTGGTGATTCATTCATGAATTTGATCATCACCTGTAATTCTACTAAAAAATTATAACTTTCATCGTTTCATATTGCGTGGACAGTAGAGTTGCTTCTTCACACAATTTTCAATCAGGATAAATTGCTTAATATACAATAATAATTTGTGATTTTATGAGGAACAAAACGTAACATGATGGAGGCATCGTGATTGTCACATACGAAATTAGATGAATGTTATCAAGTGCTTTTCCATGTCCATCCTTTATTGATTTAAGCTTTTTTTCATGCTAACAACTCGTCACTTGAATCACTTGCAATATAGCGAAGCATAAATTTTTGCCGTTTCTTCCGTCTTTTATGAAAAGTATGAGCATACTTAAACTGGATGAATATTTTTCTCTACTTTTGGGCATACAAACCGATTACATGAGTCCACCAATTTTTTACAACGTTTTTGTCCATCCATCAGGTGAAAAAAAAACTCAACGATGATGTTTGATGCTTGTGGTGATGATAAGACTGTAAATATGTACATACCCGAACATTTTGCGGTCAACCTCATCTTCCACCGATAAGATGATGATGAACTGAGCAAATAATCGAGAGAATCGGGACGCTATTTTGTGCAGAACGCGGTGGGTTGCCAAACCGTCTACTGGAGAAGAGTCGCAGTTCACGTTAATTGATCTCACCTTTTTTTTTATACTTTATACTCACACAAGGATATTTTATTAGTGATTAATCAATTCGCCCCATGAGCTCAGCTCAATTCACCTGGCATGCCTTTTTGGTCAGTACAATTTCAATTTGAAACACAACTTTAATTTTTTAAACCCTTTCATTCTTAATTTTAATTCATGCAATTTCACAGGCATCGCTGGTCCTCGTGCATGTTGGCGTCGCAATCGCAAATCCGCAACAGATCTACTATAACGGTCCAAACGGTCAGCTTAGACCTTTAAATGACATTGCGCAACCAAACTGTGGAGTAAGAATTTGCAGAAGATTTAAAAAAAGAAGAAAAAATCAATTTTAATGAATAATATTTTTCATGAAAGGTATGTGAGCCCGGAACAACTAGAGAGCCGGCAGCAGCAGGATATTACTGCGGAAGATGTGTACCTGTCTCCCAGTCTTGTACAAATGGATACTATATGGTGAACGGGAAATGTCAGGCTTGTCCTTGTCCTGGAACCTCTGGAGATCGACAGTAATTTGGAAATGTTTGTAAATACAATAATATGAGGTGTGTGATGTTTATGAATGCATAAATTATGGAAATCTTGTAGGTTTGGAACATCCTGTAAAGTGGATGTGGATGGTCAAGTGACTTGTGACTGTCCCAGCGAATATACTGGAAGGGACTGTAGTCAATGTGCTCCAGGAACTGTACAAAACAACCAGCCACCCTACAACTGCGTCAGGCTGAATAGTACAAACAGTTTTGCTATTAGGTGTCCGTTAGGCAATCGCTGTAGTCAGCCACAAATACCACAACTACAAATACCTGGAGTCCAGGTACCTCCTCCACCCCACCACCATCATCACCACTTACCATGCCCCTCATCTCCTCATAACCATCATGATCATCACCACCACCACCACTATCCACATGCTGCTCAGAACCCTCATTTCATTTGCCCACCTTGTAAATGCCCTGATCCTGAAAACTCTGGAGCTCGACGGTGAGTTGGTTGAAAGATAACTATGCGTACCATATCGAAGTATTTGGCTTCACTTTTTAAAATGGCTCATTCTAAACAGACTCGGAACCTCTTGCAATGTGGATGCGGACGGTCAAGTGATCTGCAAAGATCCTAGACCCACTCCATTGGACTGCAGCCAATGCCCTAGTCAGTCGAAACCTAAAGTCCTTCAAGAAAACGAAGAACGACAGGTTCACACCACCTCATCTTCTTCTTCACCGAAGCCTATTTATTTTCATATTTTTAAAACAATCACAGAGCTCACGCATTTTATTCATTTTACTTCCATTTTTAGTGGACGCTAAAGCTGAAAATATTAAATTTCATATCCATCGTTGATTTTTCTACTTGTAAAAATCATATATGTGGGCAGTCAAAGAAATGGCTCTCCTTGACCTAAACATTTCTGCTTCTTTGTTCTTTCGCTCAGTCGCCATACCGTCAAGCACGTTTTTCAAAACATACATGGAATTCTATTTTATGTCTTGCTCGAGCTTATAGAAAAAAACATGAAGCAACTGGAGCCATAACATTTTTGCATAAACACATAAGATCATTATCAACTCCGCAAACAAAACGCCTCCTCTCGCACAAAAAAATCTGCAAGCAAAAATTTTCTGCCTAAAACATCGTGCACATAGACTTAAGCATAGCAAGCGAAAACAAGTATTGACTTTACCATGTTTGTCTGTCTGTCCATCCGTCAATACGATCACTCCCGAACGCGTTGACCGATTTCGCTGAAATTTGGTATATAGGCCCCGTATGGCCTAACACAGAACCCTATTAAATTTCAGCCAAACCGGTCAACCCTTTTCCCCCGGGGGTCAGAGGTCATCGACATTTTCACATGACAACATATGGCATGCGATACATCATTCAAATGGCCTTACCGAGTACATTATTTTCCCATAATTAGTTTTTACGTAAAAAACTCCCTCTGGCAGAAAATCGCAAAAACATAATTTTTCTCATCATATTCATCATTATTCCTATCAAAGTGGCATCTCTATATCGTAATTACAACGGTTTATTGTGAAAGTGAAAGTACTCGTTCAAACATTTTAAAGCCCTCTAATGCCCATAGAGTTTCCACTAATTTCCAATTTTACATGGAAAGTTTTGAAATAGTAGCTGCCCGCCAAGGAAAACTTTCTATGAGTGCCAGATACACTGGAAAACTAAAAATAGCTTGATAACAAGGCGAGCTTAGTTTTGACTTTGACCTCTAATTTTATAGAGTACACTAGAGTATAGTATGTGCACACGTGAAAGTATCCGGAACTAGAACTGTTATAAAAATTGCATCTAAAAGCAATTGCATTGGTATTGCTGAAAATGCGGAGAACTCTTTGTAGATACGACGTAGCACGTTGTTATGCTTGTCTTTAGACTTTTTTACTTTTCTCGCGATGCGTATATACCAATTCATATAAAAGTTAGTGTTCGCGTGCGAATCGAGAGGAAACATCCTGTTTTGAAACTTATTTCAACTGTAATTCAGCGAAGAATTTATTTAAGTTTGAAACCCACAATGAGCTCAGCTCTGTTTATTTGGGGAGTAGCATTGGTAAGTCTGAGAGTATTCATGAGTTCATAATTCATGCTTTTAAAACTTAAAATTACCGTCTATTATTCAGGTATGGATTTCCATTGTGGATTTTGGTGCCACAATGGCAGGTCTGCCAAAGCAGACTATTGATAATGACCTGAACGAGGGTGTTCTAGATTCTAATGATAACGATGAAGTTAACTGTGGCGTAAGTAAACGTGCTAGTTAACAGTTGAGCAAATTGCTAATATTTTTTGTTATGTATTTAAAGGTTTGTCCAGAAGGTAAGAAGCGGGAACCTTCTAATGAGCGCTACTGCGGAAGATGTGTACCTGTCTCGGAGCCTTGTGCAAATGGCTACAATCTGATGGACGGGGAATGCCACGCTTGCCCTTGTCCTGGAACTGGAGATCGACAGTGATTTGAGATTTGCACACTGTAAAATCATACCGATACATTTTTTAAACTCATGACTTATATGTAATTACTGTAGGTTTGCAACCTCCTGTACACTCGACCTCGATGGTCAAGTGACTTGTGACTGCCTCAGTGAATACATTGGAAGGGACTGTAGCCAGTGTGCTCCAGGAACTGTTCAGAACAACCAGCCACCATATAACTGCGTCAGGCTGAATAGTACAACAAAGAGTGTTGATATCATTTACCGTTCTGAAATCTCTCCTTCCGGTGGAAATGGAGGTGATTCAACTGACCTTTGCCCCAGAGTACAGCCCCTTCATCCACCTCATCACCACCACTTACAATGCCCCTCATCTACGCACATCCATCATGACCATCACCACCATTACCACTATGCTGCTCAGAACCCTCAAGTCTTTTGTCCACCTTGTATATGCCCTGGTCAATCGAATGTCGTTCGAGAAAACGAAGAACGACCAGCCTCCACTTCTTCATCGCTTTCTTTTGTAAAACCATTTTATCCAGTTTTCTTCTATTTTTGCTGGATGCTAAAACTCTGGAAAATATGAAAATTATAATTCAGTTTTCCATTCATCCTTATCCCTATCCTAATTTTCTCCATTTAATGCAAAAATTATAATGGCGAGTGGGAAAAGATATGGCTTATCCTTGACCAAAACATCTCAGGTTCTTTTGCACAATCGCCATTCCCTCGGCATCGAGCGTCTTAAAAATTAAAGTATTGACTAGTCGCTGGAACTCAGCTCAACACACGAAGAAACTGGAGCCATAAAGTTTTTTGCATAAACCCATAAGATCATTATCAACTCTGCAAACAAAACGCCTCCTCTCCTCTCACAAAAAATCTGCAAGGAAAATCCTCTGCCCTAAAACTATCCATAAACATCATTCCATACACTTGTTCCATAAAAATTACATTTTGTCTTCGTTTCTCCCATCACTCATGTCATTTTCCACACCAGAGAGCAATATTTATCAGGTAAAATTTATGAGAGACGTGATCCCTGATGCATAATATATTGCTGTTGGCAATCTTACTCCATTTTACTCTCCTCGCATCAAAAAACACAAGCTCGATTGTGTCATTTTGCATTAGCCGTAATCTTATATCCCCCCAAAGCCCATTGCATTTTTTAAATGGACAGGATGGCTTCAAAAAGATTGTATTGAATAACAATAATATTACCTATCCATCCACTAATTTTTCCTCTTCTCTGTGATTAGCACAAAGATAATGGAAATGGACAAGTTGGCTCTATATCTACCAGTATTGCTATTATGACAAGCACACAGCCTTGAAAAGATTTTCTGCCTCTCTGAGAGACGAGATGAGTTTGAGAGCATAAGCCTTGATCGGCTAAAAAAAGCGAATAAAAAAATTCTGTTTGCAGAATAAGACGAGATGATGATGATGAGGAGGAAAGGAGAGAACTCTCATATCTGAGCTTTTTTTGATGGGTTGACTTGACGGAGACGAGATTATAGGTATAAAAATAAAAAAATCTTTTTTAATGTGTTTGGTTATTTGATCGAGACTGTTGTGGACATAGCCAAAAATGGCTGGCGAACAGGGAGCAAGTGAGATTTTGGATTCACACTGCTGCCGTCAGTGTGCACCCATCATATTTGATCGTCACTCTGAAGCTCATGTTGGATGATAACTCTATTTGCAAAAGAATGATAGGAAAGCTGTTAAAGAACAATTTACGCTGTAATGGGAAATGTAAAGAAAAAATTTGGAAGGAAATAATGGCCATTCAAGCGATAATAGTGATTTCCTTTTTTGGCTGCATGTGTCACCTCACTTATGAGTCTCCTGCAAAATTGCCTATTTTTGTGGAAAATTTTCCTTCTCGGAAGAGTCTACGCACGTTTTACAAGCGAGAGTAACCCGATGCCTTGATTTCATTCAAAAAAGGAAATGGAAATGAGGTAATAATTTCTCTGATGCATTTGCATACTGTTTTTTGCTGGATCATAAAGATCACTTGCGTAAGAAGGAGAAGAAGGTGGTTTGTGTGTTGAGTAATTATGATTGGAGGGATCATCATTAAAATGTTAAGTAGGCATATTATTCCACCCACGCATTTCTTAAAAATGTTTCTTTTTCGCTGATGCCTACGCACAAACGTGGAAAAATCAGGTATGTATTTTGAGAGCAGTAGTGGAGAAGTAGCAGTCGCATGTCCACCCACAATACAAATCACCATTTTTGTTTGGTGACCAAGAAGACTACCTGTAAGGAACGATGAGTGTGTCCGGATGTTGGCAGCCCACCTTATTAAAAATAACACACGTGACAATATTTTTTACTTCGATTGTGATGAATGAATAGTTTATGAGATTTAGATTTGCCATTTTATTATCGATGACCAGAGACCAGAGAACAGACCAGACCACCCACGCATTTCGTCTGAATCCAATCAAGAGTTGTGATGATGACGCCAACAAGAATGCCAGCAGCGATATCGATACGTCCTCAATTTGCCCTTCCCTATAGAAATCCTAAGGTAATCACAAGTGTAGCACTTTATGGATGAAAACAAAAAATAAAAGTCTTGATTGCATTCCAATTTTATTGATACATTTTTCCCCAAACTTTTCATTCCTTCGCTCACAACCTCTCGCAAAACTTGACAAGTATGTGTAGCAATATCGAAAGAATGCAAGATAAAATATATAATTTTTGTAAAAAACATTTTGTACTTGAGTAGTCGTCTGTCTGAATATCTGTAATTGCATCTAAAATTAGAGCATCATCATTATTACCTGACTGTATAGACCTCACTATTTTTTTATCATTGGAATTTTATCTCTTTAAAAACATCAATCATGTTCATGCCCCAGCAATCTGTACAAAGTGGCTACGATAATGGGATTCACAACGAGAATGTTTGCTGGTTGGTCCCTCAACAGCCATCGTGCAATCCATCGAGGTAAATGCAATCATCGTGCAAAAATTATATAGCAAGTACTTTAATGAAGAGACAATCATGAATGAGTCACTGACCAGGAGTGGCTGTGTGCCAGACAATAAGCATGTGCTAATCTCATGATGTTTGATATTATTTATTATGCCGGTTTTTTTCGCTTTGTTTGTTTTCATCAGATACAAATCCCCGTTTGCCGCAAAAGTGAGGTGGGATTCTTGGGTGGAGAAGAAGGGCTGCTGTAAGACGATTGGACCGCCTCCAAAAGTGTGCGGACATTGTCCAGAGCTATTTTTGAGGAAACATTCGCGACAAGTTCCCGTCTTTTTCACAAAAGAAGGTAAAAAATGCGGATATGAATAAGCTTGCAAAAATGCATATTAATTAATGAAATGGCTTATCTGTTAGAATTGCGTGCATCCCGAGCCCGCGCGAAGAAATATTTCCAAAATTTTGAGGATCAAGATCCCCCACCGATGAAAAAGCGCCTTCCTCCTCTGGACACCGGAAACACCGGCCGTTACGGTCATCCCTCCGGCGACTGTCCTTTTCCCCGACCACCCAGTCGTCTAGGTCTATTCCGAAGTCCTCGTGAGCCCCCATACGAAAAGCGCTACAAGATTAACATCCCAAAAGACTGCCCCTGCGACATGAACTTTTGGGAGGATCTCTTGCTGGCGACAGAATGCGCAGGAAGAATGGCGGCGCATATGAATGAGCGGAAAACCAGAAGAGAAAGTGGGGAAGGTGGGAACGGTCCAATCAAAGATTTTATCCGGAGCAATGCCATCCAAGCGATCCGAATGCCTGCGAGAAGATTGAGGAGATGTTATGTGGACCAATGTGGAGTACATCTGATCGACATGAGTGACTCGCCATATGTCCTCCGGCCAGGATTTGGGAAGGTGCCTCCATATATCTATCGGAGGAAAATGGAACTGTACCAGAGGGACATTGAAGCGAAGAGGAGGATGGACATGAGGGATTTGGCGGAGTCGGCGGGGGCGGAGGAGGAGAATCTTCAGTTTGTGGATGAGACAGAGAAGGAGATGGTAATCAAAGGGTTGAAGGACTATTGGGCTGATCTTCTCAATCAATATAATAGCCTGCCATTGAATGATAACGGGCTTGAGAGGCAGCGAGAGTTGAAGCAGAGTTTGGAGGAGAGGATGAAGGAGGTGGAGCAAGACTTGAGATTATTGACAAGTTCCGGTTCTCTATTCGTTGGGGATGTGAAGGAGTCTCATTATCTATGATGGTGGGAAAATATCCACAGAAAAAAATTGTGCATGCAATTTTTATTGGTTTAAACTCAAGCAATAAAAAAATTGAAAAGTGTTTCATGCGCTTGATGTAAAATTGCTGCATCAAATTTTTTCGCAGTTGTTATCAGACATTTTTTTACCTTGCTTTTCTCGCTTATCATGTGACAAGAGCGGTCAGTGAGGGAGAAAACAAAGCTGTTGACTATGCAAATTCCTAACTGTCTCACTATCAGATTAAAAAACGATGTCTGCTTGTCTCATGTCCTTATTTGCTCGTGTATAGATTTAGGGTGATGGAGGATACAGTCGAGTGGTTTGGTCGAGACATGTAGGGCGCCGGTGAAAAACCACTTTAGTGGAATACATGAAACACCGATAAGAGAGACCTCCATACAGTGACATTTTGATAATAGAAATGACTTTTTAAATGTTTGCATGGTTATTAGTCTCATTTTGTTTGGAAATGGACAGTTTATTTGTATTTTGGATTTGTATGTGTAGTTAGTTATTCCGAGTTGAATACTGAATACCACATTAGATCTAATAACTCAGCTCTGGATTTACCCTCACCTCATCTAATTTTTCCCGTCCAATAGTTCGAAAAGTTGGTATGAATAAAAACAAATTCTTCGACTTCCGGAATTAAGCACCCCTGTAATTTATTTGTTTTATTCATTATGATAATCAAATATCTCAACCAACTTTACTTTTGAAATTTTATATGAAAGCATATTAACCCTTTAGAGCACAACTCTTGTGCTGCTCTACACCTTCACGAATGTCTTCTAGTACAAGCTACATGTGTAATCAAATTGCAATTTAAATTATCTACTTATCTCAAAACCCAGGTGAGATAATTTAAAAAGATAGTAGCAGTGAACTAGCTCATATTTGTACAAAACACACTACTATTACCAAATTGCAGCAAATACCCCACGACAATTCTATGATACTCTCATTTTAATTCCATTAAATTTCTCTGCAGACTCATTCAATCCAGTTTATCGCTTATCTATTATTAATTTTCGGGTACCTGCATTGAATTAATTGAAACTTACTAATTTCAAGAAACAAACTAGCCGTATTGGTTTAAACGCTTATTATACACCAACAGAAACAATTAGTTGTTCTTCCAAATTAAAGATAGATTACGCTTTGTGCTTGCCTTCATAATCCAAAGTTCACCACAGGTCATTCATCATAATCAGCTTGAGAAACGTAAATAAATATTCCAATACACAACCGTAACTTCCACCTCTGGAATTTCAATTCATTCATTCATTCTTCTGCGCACTTGTGTAAGCGTAAATTATAAATATTAAGCCACAAATTAATATGACCATTTATTTTCATTCCATTCATTTTCTTTCAATGAAACTTGAATCTCTGAGTAAACCAAACATCCAAGTTTTACAATCAATTATACCTGACCAATTGAGATTGCAAATTAAGACGAACACCTCAAATTTCTGTTTGGTGATTCATTCATGAATTTGATCATCACCTGTAACGTTTTTTATCTACCTGGAATTCTACTAAAAAAATTATAACTTTCATCGTTTCATTTTACATGGACAGTAACACAGTTGCTTCTTCTCACAATTCTCAATCAGGATAAAATTGTTTAAATTAAAATAATAATTTGTGATTGTATGAGGAACAAAATGTGACATACGAAATTAGATGAATGTTATCAAGTGCTTTTCCATGTCCATCCTTTATTGATTTAAGCTTTTTTCATGCTAACAACTCATCACATTGCAATATAGCAAAGCATAAATTACCGTTTCTTCCGTCTTTTATGAAAAATATGGAAACTCCAGCATACATAAACTGGCTGAATATTTTTCTCTACATTTTGGGGTATACAAACCGATTATACGAGTCCATCAATTTTTTACAACGTTTTTTGGCCATCCATCCAGGTGAAAAAAAACGATGCTGTTTGATGCTTGTGATGATGATAAGACTGTAAATATGTACATATCCGAACATTTTGCGGTCAACCTCATCTTCCACCGATAAGATGATGATGAACTGAGCAAATAATCGAGAGAATCGGGACGCTATTTTGTGCAGAACGCGGTGGGTTGCCAAACCGTCTACTGGAGAAGAGTCGCAGTTCACGTTAATTGATCTCACCTTTTTTTTTATACTTTATACTCACACAAGGATATTTTATTAGTGATTAATCAATTCGCCCCATGAGCTCAGCTCAATTCACCTGGCATGCCTTTTTGGTCAGTACAATTTCAATTTGAAACACAACTTTAATTTTTTAAACCCTTTCATTCTTAATTTTAATTCATGCAATTTCACAGGCATCGCTGGTCCTCGTGCATGTTGGCGTCGCAATCGCAAATCCGCAACAGATCTACTATAACGGTCCAAACGGTCAGCTTAGACCTTTAAATGACATTGCGCAACCAAACTGTGGAGTAAGAATTTGCAGAAGATTTAAAAAAAGAAGAAAAAATCAATTTTAATGAATAATATTTTTCATGAAAGGTATGTGAGCCCGGAACAACTAGAGAGCCGGCAGCAGCAGGATATTACTGCGGAAGATGTGTACCTGTCTCCCAGTCTTGTACAAATGGATACTATATGGTGAACGGGAAATGTCAGGCTTGTCCTTGTCCTGGAACCTCTGGAGATCGACAGTAATTTGGAAATTTTTGCACAATAATATGAGGTGTGTGATGATTATTAATGCATGAATTTTGGAATTTCTTGTAGGTTTGGAACATCCTGTAAGGTGGATGTGGATGGTCAAGTGACTTGTGACTGTCCCAGCGAATATACTGGAAGGGACTGTAGCCAGTGTGCTCCAGGAACTGTTCAAAACAACCAGCCACCTTACAACTGTGTCAGGCTGAATAGTACAAACAGTTTTGATATTAGGTGTCCGTTAGGAAATCGCTGTAGTCAACCGCAGATTCCACAGATTGTACAGCCGAGACCAACTTGCCCCTATACTACTCAACCGGTTACAGGTGGATGTCCATATACGAATCAGAGCACTGGGTTGTGTCCTATTACCACCCCGTGTCAGCAAACACCGTGCCAAACAGGATGTCAGGGTGGTACTCCGTGCCAAAATGGAGGTTGTCCGGGGACACCATGTCAAACTGGTTGTTCTGTAACTCCTTGTCAAAATGGGGGGTGTGGTACACCCTGCCAAAACGGGGGTGGTGGATGTCCAGTCAAGTGTAATGGGAATGGGAATGGAAACGGTGGCACCCAATGCCCATGTCCTAATCCATGTGGTTGTCCTCAAGGTGGATGTCCTGGTAGTTGTCCTCCAGGAGTAATTACACCACCATGTGTTGTTCCAACGCAGCCACCTCCAACTGTAGCCCCCACAATCCCACCTTGGACACAACGCCCACCTCCTTGTCCAGGTCCAGTGACTTGCCCGCCTCCAGTTGTCGTTGTTCCAACTCAGCCCCCATGTCCTGGTACTGGTAACCCTTGTCCAGGAGGAAACGGAGGTTGTCCAGGTGGAAATGGTGGATGTCCTGGAGGACCTGGAGGATGTCCAGGTGGCAATGGTGGTTGTCCTGGAGGACCTGGACCATGTCCAGGTGGTAATGGCGGTTGCCCCGGAGGACCTGGAGGATGTCCAGGTGGCAATGGTGGTTGTCCTGGAGGACCTGGAGGATGCTCTGGAGGAAACTGTCAAAATCCAGGTCCAGGATGTCCTGGAGTAGTGGTACCACCCCCAACCGGTTGTCCAAGTCCTTGTCCAAATCCTTGCGGAGGCTGCCCCGCAATTCCTTCTTGTCCTGATTGCCGACTCTCATGTCCAGAATGCCCCAGTCCATGTCAGCAGTGTGGTAGCTCCTCCGAATGCGTAAATTGCCCAGATCCTTGTAGAGAATGTCCCAAAATCCCAGCATGTCCTCAATGCAATTATACATGTCCAGCTTGCGTTTGCACCGGTAATGAAATAATCATTCCTGGCGACCCTCAACCTCAGCCCAAGTGCCTTTGCGATCCCCGCGGTACAGCCTCACAAGTAGGAAACCAATGCATCTGTAAAGTCAACGTCCAAGGCGCTCGCTGTGACCAATGCAAGGCTGGCTACTTTGGGCTCTCCAGCTCCCGACCTGAAGGTTGCCTCTCCTGCTTCTGCTCCGGACTTTCAACGACCTGTTCTCTCACCCCGTACTATAGAACCTCCATTCGCACAGACACTAGTCCAAACTGTACTATCGAGTTGACCGATGAAAGACACACCATTGTTTACTCCAAGGGCACTTCCGGTTACTCCTGGAATGGTCAGGAAGCGATGCTCAGCAAGAGCGTTAATAACCGTCTATTCTGGAGTCTTCCTGCATGCCTCAAAGGTGACCGTGTGACGAGCTACGGAGGCATTCTCAGTTTCACCCGCATGTGTTCAGGAAGTGGTAGTCCGTTGGGAGCAGATCACGAGGTTATCTTGGTGTCAGGTTCTGGAGCGACTGTATTTTGGACGACATTTGAGCAGCAGAGATGCGACGGGAAGTGGAACAACGTGGACGTGCTGTTGGCGGAACCAGCTTATTGGAGTAGTTGGAAGGGAGAACAGTACAGGAGGGCTAGTCGAGCAGATATTTTGGAGGTGTTGGCTGATCTTCAACTGATCTTGGTCCGAGCAACGTTTACTTCAAACACATTGACAACCTCGATTAGAAATGTGAGCTTAAGTACTGTCGCTCATGCCTCCACAAATGAGGGGATAGCTTTGCAAGTGGAAAGTTGTCGATGTCCGACTGGATACAGGGGACTCTCTTGTGAGGTACTGGCGTATTTTTTTAAAAAATGGAATGTTATAATGTTATGTACTTTAATTACAAGCATAACTATTTATATTTCATTAGAACTGTGCACCTGGCTACTACAGAGATACGTCGGACATGTCCAGAAGTGTATTTGGTGCGTGCAAGCCTTGTCCATGCGGAAAAACGTCGGAAGGATGTCACTTATCGGCTGGGGAAGTGGTTTGCAAATGCAGAACTGGCTTTAGTGGTCCCCTGTGCCAAGACAAAGGTAAAAGTTACAAAATAAAGTCATAAGTTACGCTGAGGGTTTAAAAATATTTCTTGATTGGAACAGAGGTCATCACTGTCACTTGCGACCCATTCCGTATTCGTGAGGTTGAAGGCTCCGAAGTTGACTTTACATGTAGTTTCACAACCAATTCTAAACGGCGTCTCCTCATACGTCTGGGTATGGAGGGATCTCCACAGAAAGCTGAGGAGACTACCACCATCACAAGAACCATAAAACTGGTAAATGGGATGGGAAGGGTTGCCTGCGAAGTTGTGGACAATTCTGGGGTAACGTGGGCCCAAGTCTTCTGTGCTATCGGTAAGTAACTTTTTCCCTGATTGGTTAATCTCAGGGTATTCCGATGTTTTTCAAACTTTTGAAATTTTCCAGAGGTTGTACCAATGTCCATCACCCCACGTCCACCTCCACCCCGTCTCATTGCCTTGATCCCCTCTGAGAACTTTGTCTGCGTTGATGAAGGACTTCCTGTAAGCCTGTCCTGCGACTTGCATAATTTTGGTCAGAAGAGTATAAATGTTGAATGGAGGAGGGAGGGCAATACCCAACTAATGGGCAGAGGAAAGGACATGAAAATTCACAATGCTCGGGCCGAAGACGCAGGAACTTACATCTGTTCCGCCAGCGATGGTGAAGTCACAGGTGCCGCTCAGATCGCCTTAATGGTTCGAAGATTGGGTATTCCCATAAGCAATCAGTATCCTGTAAATGGGACTGGAACTCTCGAGAGGAATTTCCACTCCAGACATGGCGGTGACTATCCAAACCACCCATATCAGAAAGATGCTGCTCAGGCAGATGCACCCTCCGGAAATCTTGGACAGCCTCAGCAAAAATCTCCCCCTCAAGTAATCAGTCCACTTCCCCCAGGGTATCCTAAAGCTATTGTAGATCCTGCCAAGGTCACAACCAAACCTGGTGACACGGTAATCCTCCGCTGCAATGCTACGGGTCTGGAACCTCTCAAGTTCTACTGGAAATCTGCAGCAAACGACTATATCCCACCTCACGTGCGAATTTCCAGAGGAGCCCTGATTTTCAGATCATTTAGAAGTCAAGATGCTGGCGATTATTATTGCGTTGCTTACAATGATTTGGGTCAAAGCACAGCTAAAGTGTCAATTGTACTTGACAACTCTGTTGCGGAAGCGGTCCAAGAAAATGATGGAGGAAAACCGGAAGTCGAAGTGCTTCATCCAGAGATCACTGCAAAACCCGGGGAAAATGTCAATTTTCAATGCAGGTCCAATCAAACTGGGGTAACTTATTTGTGGAGCAGAGTTGGCGAAAAGATGCCAAATTCATCGGAAATCAGAAACGATGGGCTGCTCACTTTGTACAGAGTCAGTGAGAAGGACAAGGGCACATACTTGTGTACTGTGACGAACCCCAAATCTGGAGAGAATACTGTGGTAGAGGCGGTTCTAAAGATGAAGTCGATGGGTGAGCTGTTGGTGCCTCCAAGAGTGACCATCAAGCCGAAATCTCCGTTGAGGGTGAAAACTGGAGAAAAGGTGAGGCTGGAATGCCAAAGTGCTGGAAGTCCTTTGCCGAATGTGACGTGGGTTCGTTCTATAGAGTAAGAAATTCTGTTCTTTAAAAAAAATAAAATTGCAAGAGTGAAAATTGGTTTTTTAAGAAAGTAACTTTTTTTCTGCGTTTCAGTGGAGTCGAGAAAAAATTGGTGAGCTCTGCAACAAACCAAGCGATGTATGAAATCAAGCAAATGAGCGCTTCAGACGTGGGCAAGTACACCTGCAACGCTGTCAGCACAGCAGGCCGGAAGTCGGAATCCATGTCGCTCGTAATTGACGATGGGAAGCAATGCAAAGACAACGAATTTAGGTGAGCATTAAAAAATTAATTTTTTAGAGGTTTGCAAAATTTGGGAATGCTAAGAATTTAATTGCTTTACTCAGGTGTAAATCTGGTGACCAATGCATTCCGAGAGAGGACAGGTGTGACAGCGAAAAAGACTGCAAGGATGGCAGCGACGAAGACAACTGCAAAGGAAGTCGACGAATCAGGAGACGCGCTAGAATGTAAAGTTGGATGGTACAACAATCATTTACTGCTAGCCATTAAGTTTTTTAAGTTGATCATGTAATTATAATTCATGATAGTTTGTTTAAGTCCATATTACTTGTAAAATTTAGCAATGTATTTAATTTTCATGAAATCTTGTAATCTTAAAATTGTAACCCAAACTGCCATCATTGCTTTCACTCTACATTTGTGTTCGTTTTTGGAAAATGGGAACAAATCTACCTCATTAAATAAATGTGTTCAGCGTGTCAAATCGGGTATATTACAAAAATAAATATTTAATAGTTAATTTGTGATTTTTTTCTTTTTAATGAAAATAAAAAGATTTTAACAAAATATTAGCCTGAGTGTAATTTGTATAATTGGGAATGAGACAATTGTCGCTCTCTAGGCTTCGGAAAGGTTGGAACTCTGCTGACAGGTACACTGGCTCCGAACATGGAAGATGACGAATTTCTCCAAAATATCTGCAAAAATGTTTCTCACGTTAAAAACTTGCGAGTAATTTCATGAATGATAAATGTTTGTTTTGTAAAGAGAAACCTGAAGAATGACGCAAGGCGCCATTGGAAGACTGACGCAAATAGGGGATGGGAACACCACAGTTTTCTTGCCGGATGAAGATGACTTTTCGGTCTGCATAGATGGAAGCATTTCCATCGTTTTATTTCGGTTAAGCTCTTCCTCTTCTGCAGCACTTGGCTGGGATATGATTACATTGGGCATTCTTAGAGATGGAAATAATTTATGAATTTCCTGTGAAACAAAAAAATATTATTTAGATGTTTTCTGGAATTCCAAATTCCAACTGGAAATCTGATTTTTAATAATCAATAATTTCTTTTACGTGATAAATGTCATCCCCGAGAACTCCCGAACTCCAACAAAGGCACAGTGTCATCACTGGAATTAGGATGGATCGTTTAGCGTCTAGTGACTTGTCCCATGCAATTGGCATCTTGAACAGAATTTGGATGAGTGATGATTTATTTTGCATAGTCAAGTATGCATTACACGTGTACTGATTTAGTTTGATGTCTAAATATCTACAAGAGTTCAGGTCTAGAGTTTACCGGAAGAACCAACACAAATTTTATGGACCCAACTGCACTACTGCTTCAGCACATTCATTTTTTAAATTCCAACTGCAGTTTATTCCTTTGACAAATCGTTAGTTTTCTAGTTGCATAAGTCAAAACACGATTCATAATATTGTAATCAAGTCTGCTAGTGTGAAAAAGCAAAGAGGTTGTGGTGACATGGACATGTCATGTTGGTATTTCTGGCTGCATAGATCAACTTTCTCTTTTTCCTCTGCATCGCGGCATAATAAATTGCTTACTGATAGATATTTGCCAAATACTGGATGCTTACATACTGGAATACTTCCACAAATAATTTTATTTTGATATCTTGTGATATGGTATGATTTCATTGTTTTCTAATCACTGAATTAATTAGCTGGTAATAAAAACGCAACTGTCTGTACAATACTTGATATTACGCACGACTGTGCGTAAAATATTTATGAAATGCAATTTAGTGGAAACATGAGACCATGTGCAGATGAGCACGCACAATTCACTACACAATTTTCATGAAAAATATTTTTGCAAAAATCTCAAATGCTATTGAGGTCAACAAAGTTGCATCGCAATGGTCATGGACGCCTATTAGCGAAGCAGAATTTGTACGAACATCAACAAAAATCAAACCACATGCACATGTTATCAAATTAGTCTTGAGTAAAGTATGACATAAAAAACAAGTCTTGTCTAAACAGTAATATGATGAGGAGGAGCGAAAAATAATTAATCAATTATCACTGCTACTGAATCGCATGTATTTATGCTGTACTGACTGAAACTATTATCATTGGCGTTATTTTGCACACGTGGAAGTAGTACTAATTCATGTCATGTGAGCATTCTTTTGCTTGAGAAACATTTTGGAATTGAGAATGTTGTCATTTGCCAAAATAATGCTAAGGTAAATACTCAATATTGTTTTTATAAAACCAAACCAAAATCAGACTTATAACTGTTGTTACACCGTTTTAAAAAACGTAATCAGAATATCTAACGTTTGCTGCTTCCAACCGACTTTACTTTTCACAGATCAACAGAACACTTAAGGAGGATCCCAAGACCATCTAGGAGTTCAGAATCTTCTACACACTCAGTTATAGCCTTTAACGACGTATAAACCTATGCAAATTTGAATTATGTTGTTTTCATTTGCAAATAAAATTGAAGGAAGTGCTCATGAAGCGTGTTAATGCAGACCAATAATTTTAAAACATCCGATGCTCACTTTCAGGAATAATATATTGCATCAACTCCTTCCCTCCACCTCCAAATTTATTAAAAAATGTTTTCAAAATTCAAAATATTTATGATGTGTAGAGCAATAATTCATTTGTCATATTTTTCAAGGCTACACCACTCTTCAATTTTCGCAAAGTTCATGTTTAGGCGACTCACTTACGTCATATCATCATATTCTCCAATTCCAGATGAATGACTCGCTTTCACCAAAACATTCTCCTTTGCATATTGCAAATTCAATATTTTCAGTCTCCCTTGAAATAAAAAAAGTGCAATTTGCAAAACACTCCACACTAAAATGACTTTGAAGAGACAACACAGTCGACTTTGTCTTTCGCCAAAGACAAAAGTTCAAAGAACGCTTTGTTCCTTTCAGAGAAGATGAAAATCGTGAAACGCGGAGATCTCTGGTGCGTTTTCAACTGAATAGGCTGACGAGAGTGAAAAAAGAGAAAGCAGACTGGTTGGTAGACGGTGAAAGCGTTCATTTGCGTTGCATGCAGTAGTAGAAAAAAGTGAAAGTTGAAAATGCCTTCGGGGGAGTGATTTTATTGGAGAAGCCGCAGGATAGGAGGTGATGAAATTTCAATCATGGACGTGCATGCACTCTGATTGGTAATCATTGCTAATCACAAAATTCACAAGCGCATTTTTTCTCGACAGTCGCTCTCTTTCGAAAAGTGTGCCATGATTTCTACGAAAAACTGATGATGTGGGTGGGAGGAGCTCGGCATTGTTTTGAGTTGCTCACGGAACTGCTGAACTAATTCCTCCAACTTTTATCAATCAATTTTGGCTACAAGAAAGTTAGAAAGTGTGGGAAAAAAGTGATTCAGCTCTCACTTTAATAGTTTAACTGTTTTGGAAAATGTCCGCCACATTGTCTGTTTTGTCTGTCCCCTACTGGCTCTGATGCAAAAGCGTTCTGTAAGTCAATAAAAATAGATGATGCTACCAGATGAAATAATAATTAGTCACGTGAAAGTTACAATTTCTGAAGTCACTTTTAAAACTACGTAAGATGGTATTCGACATATTTTGCTTATGGCGAGAATAATTGATCTTCTAATTGTTAGAAAATAAACTTTAGACACGCACAGTATGCATAAATTTTGCAGATACATTTTATTAACAAGACCTCAGAGATTTTCTGGTAGGAATGGATTTGTGATTGCATTCTAATTTACAGGAATAATGTATTATATTAAAAATTACATTCATACAGTTAGGCTTCTAGCATTAAAATAATACCTATGAAGAACTACTACATCTAAACTTTTCCAAGGCTCTTAAAATAGTTCAGGAATTCGGAATCCCCCTCCTTTTTCAATTTACTAAGAACTGTGACTCCCTTCTTGTTTGGAACTCTCCAGTTGCAGCCAAGCTGAACCAGCAACTTCACCGCTTCCATACGCCTTGAATATTTCTTGATCTCGATGAGCAATGCATTGTTCCCACGCTTATCCCTGTCATTTGGGTCTGCACCCCCATCCACCAAAGCCCTTAAAATCTCTAGCTTCCAATCATGTTTTCTTACGGCCAGAAGGAAGGGCGTGTTACCGTTGCTATCCCGAGCCTGCACGTCAACGCCTTTTGAGATGAAGTATTCCACGACTTCAGAATGCCCTCCATTAACCGCAGCATGTAAAATGGTTTCCTTCCAAATTTCGCTTCCAACGACTTCAGTTTTCAAGGTGGCACCATTAGCCAGTAGTTTTTCGATTACCTCTAAACGGATTCTCGCGGACCTCGAAGCATTTTCAACGGCAACATGAAGGACACTAAACCCTTCTTCATCCTCCGAATTTACATTCGCCCCCTTTTCAATAAGAAAATCTATGATTTCCAGATCTGAAGGCTCCGTATTCGTTACAGCTTGCATAAGTACAGTATCCCCATCGGGATCCACTGAGTTCACGTCAGCACCCTTCGAAACGCAGTAGCGAACTGCCTCCCAATTTCTCGCTTCTCCACATTCATGTATCATCCAGTTATCCCAGGTAACGCCCATCTTGGAGAGCGTTTCCAGTGTTTCGAGAGTAAATAATCCACTAAGCCTCATTCCATACCCAAATATACGTTTCAGGCTTGAAAGAAAACTATAAGTCATATGAAGACTTCCCAAAGGCTTTGCTCCATTTTGAATCAAGATGTCCATAAGGTCACTCCTGTTCTTCAGTGTAGCAATTAGTACGGGGGACAATCCGTCACCGGTCGTTCCATTGACGTCAGCACCCATCGCAATGAAGTATTCCAGCAGCTCCACATTTCCAGATGCGATACAATACAAGAGTATTGATTTCTTATCCCAGGGTGCACCAACCTCCACCAATTTCATTATGTACGTCAAAGGTCTCTTGTACTGAATGGCTACATGGATTATGTTAACCAAGTCAGAGTGAGGCTCAAAATTCGCTCCATTTTTCAGCAGAAGATCAACAATTGGGGAGAAATTGTGAGGCGCAGAAATTGCCTTCATTATTGGAGTCCAATTGTGACCATTTCTGGCGTTGACATCATTAGGACTTGGCTTGAGTGTCATGAAGTAATCCAACGCTTTCAGATTTCCTTGTTCCGCTGCCTTGTGAAGAACAGTGTCTTCGTCTTTGACTTCGTCGGTTAGGCTGAAGATACTGGAGGTCAGCGTTCCAAATACTTTTTCGACTTCTTCGACAGGTACTCCTGATGTTAGAGCAATGTAGAGGGCGGTTTCACCGTCTTTATTAGTTGCAGTTAAGTCGGCACCTTTCGCCACAAGAACGTCTGCAATCTCTGCAAAATTCCTCTTCGCTTTGGCGGCTTCCATGATGGGTGTTGATCCATATTTGTTTGTTGCGTTGACGTTGCCTTTAAATCCTTCGAGAGAGAGGAAGTGCTTCACAGCTTTCAGATTTCCAGTTTTCGCGGCGACGTGGAGAATGGTGTCGCCATTTCTGCTTTTCCAGTGTTCGCTCGCCTTCACTACAAGTTTGTCGATATCCTCCTCCTCTTTCGACTCCTCGCTTGAAATGGAACGAATGAAGGACTTCCAGCTGTCCTCGTCGTCTGCATCACAGTAATTGCTAGAGAGGCAATTGCTGAATATTTCCTTGACTTCAGCCACCCACTTGGAACTCTCCTCCAATTTCTTTTCTGTCTCCTCCAATTTCTTCTCTGTCTCCTCCAATTTCTTCTCTGTTTCTATCAACCTTTTCTCTAAATCCAGACATCGCATGCATTCCACTTGGGAGGTAGGTTCCGATCGGAAGTCCACAGTTTCGCACTCCTCAACATTTGAACCCACTCCACAATCGACTTCTCCACCGTCCTTCTCCCCTGAAACTTCAGTTGTGGCGTCTCCTGTTGGGCGATCACTGCCACCAAATTCATCTTCCGACATACGATCGTCCTGGAAGCCAGATGTCGAGGGTCCCTCCTCCAGTCCCTCCATCTTAGCGGCTTTCTTCGTCCCCACCTCTTCCTGCTCTTCAGACCTCTTCGATCCCCCCGTGACTGTGTGCCTGGGATCTCCCGAAGACTCCATCCTAGTCCAGGTGGGCACTCCAATATGTGCTCTGCCTTTTTAACTTCAGCTTCACAGTTAGGTAACCACTGCTCTTTAGTTAACTACACAACAAAATTATTCAAAACATGAAATCCCTCTTTCATTCTAAATTAAATTGAGAATTTCAAACGCTCATGTAAACGAACTCTCCTTACCAATTCACAGTTGTTTTCAGAAAAAGCACCTCCCAAATACCTCCCACAGCCAACAGCTTACCACCCCCACACACTTCAGTCTGCGTTCTGCCTTAACTGCAAATTAAAAAAATTGCACTAAGTATTTTCAATAAATACACAATGAATTTTGCAACAATAAACTACAACTTTCGAATAGCTAATCACTCCATATCCAACGATTACGGCTCTCTGGATCTTAGATTCGGATGGGGTCGTCCAAGGGAGGGGGGCGCTCATTTTGCTTCTCTCTCTCTGCTAATATTATCCGACCCATCCGCTGACTATGCTTTGCTTTCGCATCTCTTATCATCTCTCTCCCTTTCCAGAACGGTTCCAGAAGGGTTTCTCAATGAAAACATGCTATAACCTACCTTCGACCTGCTTATAATTTGTTCAGCTTTCTTTCCTCTTTCCGATGCAAAAAGAATTTTTCCAAAATTCCTTTTTTTAAAGCAGTTATTAACGTTTTTGTCTGGCCAAGCCAAACGGCTCATTCCACTTTTTTCACATACCACCAACAACACAGTCAGCTCGGCGGCTTTTTTAAATTTCATGCTTGACGTAGAAGGTGAAACATAAAATAAGTCCATGAATATTGTTAATCATATCCATAAAAGACAAGTCTACCTGCCTGCGTGCGTCGTTCTGTCGACCCATCAGCTAACTCATGCTTTGCTTGCGCCTGTTTCTTTATTTTCACTTTCTCACCTACCACAATGTATGCATTTTTGGAATGGGTTTCTTATCCCCACTAGGGCTTGAATAAGCTCAACGTGAGCACTAACGGCCTACGGAAACCGTTATAACAGTTAATTTTTGCATCGTTTACATGAGGCATGTGGGGACTCATTCGAGAGTACTTTTATCACTGACGGTTCTTTGCAAAACATTTTTCAAATATGTAATGGTTTGACTGTTATAACGGCTTTTTACATTTTTGGTTCTCCTGACTATAAGCTTGCGAATTTTCAAATTCTGTTTCTGTAATGAGCTTGGTATTTTTTCCCTTTTGAAGCTTCCGTAACGTGATACTGAAAGGTAACGGTTACCTTTAAAAACTGTTACAAAATAAAAAATTGGTCCTAAGCACCTAGCATGTCGGGTATCATTGGATGGAACAGATAATTTAAAGAGAATGCAAATTATGCACTTTGGCTATTTAAAAGTGTAGGGCAAAATAGTAATCACTGTTTTAAGCTATTTTTCACTTCGTCACATATTAATTGACCGCTTGACCTTTTCGTCATTCTTTTCACCGACAGTGAACGCTGCATGTTGTTTCAAGTACAAGGGTCTAAACTTTTAAATCTCGCACCAACTGAAATACCGAGCTCCTATTAGTTCCTTTTAGCCAAACAGAGCAGAGTATATGAGCTGGCAGTGAGATTTAAAAATTCAGTTTAAACTTTTAAAAGGTATGTCCAGACGGATATGATTAAAAATACCATTCATCTTATCTGCCAGTTATTGTTCGTGCGCTTAGCGCAGGAACATATGGCCTTTCTAGTAGATAATATTTGTTTAAGAATGGGAAGGGTATTTTTAAAATTCCTACTTGTTTAGAGTTGCCGATATTGTTGCATGTTGTTAGAAGAACGAAAAATTTGCGGATGTCGAAAGTGCTTCACTAATTGCGGGGTTTTGTTCTGGAGTAAAACCTTGAAGCTAAAATTACAGGTTTTAAAATGTAAATTGTGTTGCGGTTCTTTTGTTTGTTGTACAATACTGTAAATTATTGCAACTCGCGCAAGCGGTTCAATAATTAGAATTGTCTTCACTACAGTCTTGCTTTCCGTGATTACTAATGAACTATTGCTACATGCTTGCATATCTTCAGCATGACCTTGCACTAATGGAATTCATTAACTTTACAAACTTGCTATTTAGAACACTCCTGCAGCTTGCTTTCCATTCAAACGGTGCAAATCTTTTATTTCATAATATTTTATGAGAAATAAGTGTAAAACGATGTTCATGGTTCAAAAATGCTGCAGTTGTATGAAAAGACAAATCATGTATTTAGCGGTGTGATCATTAAAAACATCGAATTATCAAGTTGAAAATCTCATGCTAGAATTAATGTTTCAAACTATTTTTATTGTGAAATAGACAATTAAAAAAGGTGACGTAGATACGAGGGCCAGTTTCTGAAACCTGCAAGGGGTTTCACGACTGTTCCCACATAGCAGCGTATTATGCTTACGTTGTAGATAATGCTTCAAAATCCCTGAATACAATATTATGCTTTCCCCCCAAAAGTCGGAAGGGGTTTGGAGAAAATCACAATCTAAAACCGAAGTTTTAAACAAATTAGTCCTGGCTCACGGCTACAGTTTTTGAGCTAAAAATCTGAAATTTTGCATAGTGTTACATGGAGGGTTTTTCTTAGATTTTCGAAATTTTGCAAAATAAAAAAGTTTTCGCGGGAAAACCAAATAATTAAAAAATGTTATCCAAATTGGCAAATTTGACATCACAATACTTTTTATCACGTTAAATTACATAGAGTGACATGTTTGAATTTAGTTTTTGTTCCTTATTACAGATTTTATAACCATTTTTATACTCAGAAATAACAAAATCCTATTTATCCTGAGCTAACAAACAACATTGAAAACGGACTTCCCCACGGTGTTTCTCACAGTAAAGTACATGGTGGGTCACTTTTAGATTTTCAAAAAATATTTTATTTTTATTAAATCTTTTGAATTCATAGAATTTATTAATAATGTAAATAACTTTTCTTCAAATCGATCAATTTTGAAAATTTTTGACTCTTTTTATTTGACTGTTCCAATCCAATTTCTAACTTTCAAAAATTTGTTTCTAATTTGAGAAAGTAAGATTTTCTTCGTATCATACACGCATGTGCAACATTTTAAATATGTTTTTTTTTTAAATATTGCTTATACTCACATGCGAAATGTAATTTTAGATAATGGTGTTTTAAATATACAAGGGGACAATAGAACCGAGGAGAGATGGGAATCCAAACAGATGAGTTGTGCAGTACTCATGTGAGCGTACGTTGGAGAGAGTAGGCGTGCACCAAACTCCTTCCACGCAGTGATAGTGATATTTTAAGAATGCTTGCGTGGTGGAAAGGCTAGATAAGCAATTATGCTATTGGAGATCTTTGTCGAAACGCGGCTTTGCAAGCTGGTGCGCGCCAAATTTATGTTGCTCTGTAGCCTCTGGACTTCCGTATTTGGGCAAATGGTTATTGCCAATGAATTTATCATGCCCGATTTCATAGAAATATGCTAATTTCAATGAAACCCCGATGTTACGATGCTTGCACATTCCTGGTTAGTATGGATTAACACTATTTTTATTAATGTTTATGCCATCCGTTGGTAATGAAAAATTAACACGGCAAGGTAAATTACACCATTTTATGCGTCTTAATTGTTAATTAACTTTGATTTTACGGATTATTAATATTTTATCTAAGAGTACTCGATTCATCAATATCTATAAATCTTGAATAACACAATGTGCACATTATTTCATTAGTTTCAGAGATCGTAAAGCATTAAAATATTAATAAACTTGATTAAAAGTTTATTTTGAAGTACAGGCAATTGAAATGTTTTTAAATCCATTTTATTTCGTTGACTACAATTTTAGCTCTAACCTCTCAGAAAATATTCTAATGCTATTCAATTAACTCAATGACTCTCAAACTATGTATCATGAATTTTATACGTTAATGCATAATACGTATAATATGTGATACCTGTCAAGTAACCAAATTACTGTTCTGTTAAATTCAACAAATATAAGTTTTTTGAGTAGATGGTAGCCTTAGTTTGATATGGTATGAACACACATCACAAAGTAGCTTATCATAGTTGTGACCATCTGCAAATAAAAAAATCATTGCAGTAACTTCTAGAAAAAATATGTATTAAATGCTTTCTTATACTTATGACGACCACATTATACATTTGCCTATCTGAATAAGTCAATCAGTGAGTGTTCCCTTTGAACTGGTGAGGCGCGTATTAAAAAACGGGAAGACGCGGCCGGTA
>JAQIXX010002241.1:0-25865 GCA_034700605.1 Willowsia nigromaculata
TTACGCAATTTCATAATTGAGAAGTGTTTGGCAAAATAGCAATTAGCGTTTTTATGATTCAATTTTGCCCCACATCCTTAATTTTTGTAAATTTAAAGCAAATTATGCAAAAATTAGGCTTCATAATCATCGCAAGTTCCCTACATCCTCTTGTCAGGTTTATTGCAATGTATTTTATTTATCTCGACAGGTTCTTCGTGGAAAGCTCAACTCGAAAGGATACAACGGGGGAAAGCCATTTCCCAAGTATACAAAAGAGGATGTGAGTGCACTTCCAGAGAGTCATGACTGGAGGCTGTACGGAGCTGTTACTCCCGTAAAGGGTAAAAATTAGAAAAAATGCCTTTGACTCATTATTAGATCCCAATCCCACGCAGAAAATATGGCAAAAGTTTAATTTTAGTGCGTCATGTAATATGCATTGTGGATAATATACTGGTGGATGGAAGGGTAAATACCTAACGGGTTATTTCTGATTAGTGAAAGTACAAGTACAAGTTTTTTTAGTAAAAGAGTACAACTTGAAAAGATTGGGAAATCAAAAAGAACAGACTGAAATTGAGTAATGCTTATCAACAACATGAACATTTCTTTGTACTAACAACTATTATTATTGGTTTATTCTTTGACAAAGCCACCAAGGTTGTTTGATCCAATGCTATAATTTGGCAGCTTTTCCCAACTTCTAACTTTATCGTGCGGTCATTTAATATCATAATTGTATTTTCCATGTAGATCAAAGTGTGTGTGGTTCTTGCTGGAGTTTCGGTACAGTGGGAACACTAGAAGGAGCATTTTTTCTAAAAACAGGCCAACTCGTAAGGCTTTCGCAACAGGTGTGCCAAAGTGTTCTCAATGTTCCCATTTCAAACTCAACGTTCTCATTTTTCAATTTCCTTAATTTGCGATTTGTTTTCGTGTTATAAATGCAAAGGCTTTAGTGGATTGCTCCTGGGGATATGGAAATAATGGCTGTGATGGAGGTGAAGACTTCAGATCCTACCAATGGATTATGAAACATGGTGGAATCCCCTCAGAAGACACTTACGGAGCATATCTCGGAATCGTAATTACAACACTAAATTTTATATAGTATCTTCCTATCTATCCCTTTAATGTTTCTTCGTCACGCTCCTTTCCACCAGACTTTTCAAGGTCTGGTATGACTATATTATTTCCACTCGAATTTATGCTTATATTTTTAAAATCTTCCTTCCACTAGGATGGCTACTGTCATGTTCAAAATGTAACAGCTACTGCAAAAATCACGGGTAAAAACCATCTAAAACAACTCAATTCATACAGAGCAAAAAGTCGAAACTCACATTATAAAAAATTTTCAAACACCGTATTTTGCAGGTTACGTCAACGTTACTTCTAACGATTCCGATGCACTTAAGCTCGCTCTTTTCAAGCATGGGCCAATCTCTGTCGCTATTGATGCCTCTCATAGAACTTTCTCCTTTTATGCCAATGGAGTTTACTACGAGCCCAAGTGCAGTAAGTACCCGTGCTACTTCAGTTAACATAATGAAGCTTATTACATGCCACTTTTCTTACATTTTATCGAGGAATAGCGTTCCTTGTTGCAAGCACGACACACCACCGTATCATGCTCTTGTCTCCGAATTTTTTCCACCATAATCTGCTTTACTAATGACACAAAGACACAACTATAACCAGTCATGCAACGTCTCGGCTTGCTGCTTCTCATGCTTGACTATTATTTCGTGGAAACAATGAATACTTGTGTAGTAGACTTATATAAAAACGCTAAAACTTGCTGAAATATTACCAGATAACACTGTAGATGGTCTGGACCACGCTGTCCTTGCAGTTGGATATGGTACCATACGTGGAGAGCCTTACTGGCTAATAAAAAACAGTTGGTCGACTTATTGGGGTAATGCGCTCACACGAAAGTCTGGATTTTATATACTTATTCGTGATCACGCTGTAAAAAGTTTATGACAAAATATTATGTTGAATCCATCATAATGATATAATGTTCTGCTTCTATAGGAAATGACGGTTATGTACTGATGTCTCAAAAGGACAATAACTGTGGGGTGGCCACGTCACCAACCTACGTAACGATGTGAAGCAACCAAAATCTTTATTCAGGGGCTTAGAGCATTAGTTCTTCCCAAGGTCTCCATTTCAATATGTTGTCAGATTATCACTAAAATCGTCTTACCATTTATTTTCAATAATGATTGAGAGGAAGCAAAACATGAGCAACTGATATATGCAAATAATTTGTTGATATTTTATTTTCTGTTAAAAGCTTGTTTGTTGTTGCTGTTTAAATTCTTTTTATTGCATTTTACAATATATTAGTCGCGTTTTAAATTTCTTTCAAAATATTATGCAACACATCTTCAGGAACTTTCATGTACATTCTATATATCTAAATAAATGTAACTCTGTACCTATCTTTTTTTCAAAATATCTCTGATTTCTAAACCTTAATAATGATTCAATACTCGTAACATTTTCATTGAATACATGGATTTGGTTGTTAATACCAGTTAGGTAATCGTAATTTGTGAACTAATAATATTATATAATCTATTATTGGAACATTGGTCGAATCCATGAATCGGATCAACGAATAGTTGCATGTACTCTTTCTACATCTAAATCATTAATTATACAAGTTTTACAATGTACCCGTAGGCAAGAAATTGGATGAGTATTGCATGTAAAACTCAAAATTAATAAGATTTACATTACTATACTCTATCAGCCTGTTATCAGATATTACGTAAAAAGAACATCAATGGTTTTCAGTTTTGGTTAAAAAATAAATCAAGTTGCAGGTAAAGCTGTATTTGCCTAAATTATACTGTCGAATTAATTTTGTTTCATTTAAAGCCAACGAAATTACTGCATAGTAAGGAAGTTTGTGAAAAGTACACTTACCAACTTATCCTTCCATAATACCTCTTTTCCACCTTGCCTGTTCCAGTGCTTTGTGGCTAGAGCCAGGAAGGGGAAGCCAGTGTAAGTAAATGTAGCATGAGTTTCATGAACACCAAACCTATCTGCTCAAAGCATCTTTTATGTAATCTCTAGGACACGTCCTTTGAAGACATACTTTCAATGTCGAAAGAAGTCCATGGAACGTGTTTGGAGAGTCGGTGCGACTACGACCGAGATAGTGGTTTTCTAGGTGCACATTTGTCTTCATTAGAGAAAAGTGTCGCACAAATAGTAATTCATACGTTGTACCTGTTTTATGAGAAATGTGTTGCTCATTTTCTTCATTTAGAGGATTCCAGTGATACTAAAAAGTTCCAAATTTTCAAAGGGATACAGCACACAGGACCACGACTGTTGTGGTTCTGGTTTTTTATGAATGCAAACAAGAACAAACGACACTATTCCAGATATGCTTGCGGAGAAACAAAGTTGAACTGCAAAAATCATGATTTTTTAAAATCTTTCCCATACAAAGCTCAAGGTTGTTTAGCTGCTGCTCGTTTTTTTTTCTCAATCAAGTGTTCTCTAGTGTCCCGAACGGTTCGGCAGACGATAAAGCGCGTATACAAGTATTCAGAGGGATTCATATTTATTCCTTGTTGCTCCTATTCCTTCTAATTTAAACTGCAAAGGTACGTACGCTTTACACTTTTTCCTCATCAAAACCACATTGACGTCACGTTAGGTAACAATTCGATGACTTTTTGGCGATTGAAAATTGGGTTCTGACTTTAAAAATAATAATAAAAGTCTGAATCTATCTTTTATGTTGTTGCTAAAACCTGTCCTCACTAAACAGCAGTTGTCCTTGAATATCCTGTATAGAAAGAGTGAGTGCCTGCCACTGCCACCCCTCCATTTCCGTTACCCATTAAATTGCTATTATCATTATGACTGGTGTGATGAGTTTGATGATGTTGATTGTGATGAGTATTGCCATTTCCACTTGCAAAAGCATATGATGGTGGTCCATTGTTCATTTGATTGAAGCGTTGCTGATGCTGCTGTGGGAATGGGGAAAACAGGGAATGTGTGCCAGTAGTCACAACACTGCTACCATTACTAAAAATCCCAGAGGATGAACCATCCTGTGAAATCCTATAGTATCCGCCACTATGAGGACCCCGATTACCACTGGAGTCATGAATAAGGTGAGATGAGTCGTTTGTATTGTAGTGTCTCATCATCGCAGAATCCGGTGGTGAGCTTGTAGTATGAAGTGTGAGTGTTGTCAATGTTCTGTCCTGATCTGTTTCATCAATATCATCATCAAAATTATCATGCCAGAGGTCTTCCACTGCTGAGCTTGGAAAGGAGAAAGTGCTCTCATCCACTGGAGTGTTTGAGTCGTCCACCGCACAAATCTCTTCCATTTCTTGATTCCTCTCGTTTTCCATCTCCTCCAGCCTACACAGAGAGAAAAGAAGGTGAGGTGAAACTATAGTGTGTTGAAATATTACCTCGTTAACTAGGGCAAGGGATTTTATTTACACACATTGAGAGAAGAGCAAACACACCGTGTACATCTATGCATGGGTGAAAGTGAAGGTTGAGGAATTTATGGCCAGTCAGTGGTATTTGCAGTGAAAAGCTTACAAAGAAAGAATCTGTGCACATGCTCATTCCAGTAAATCTAAAACTGATGAATTCTACGGAACATTACAATGATCAACCCAGAATGCAAGAAATCAAATACCTAGTAAGTAGTACATTACTGTAAGCTGAGGAATAACGCGTGGCCTGGCATTCTTTACACATAATATCGTGCATTAAAGTGCACAAACATAACGAGGAAAAATGATGCAAACGACAATAAGCTGCAGTCCCCTTTAAAAAATGTGTACAAAGAGGATACATGCATATTACGGTATCAATCAACAATACAATATGTTCCACGCTGAAACTTCTACCTCAGTTCATGCACATCTTTTAACAAGAATCTTGTATTGTAATAAAAAATAGCACGTGAATGGATGCAATCAAGCATTAAGGACAAATATGATGATGACTTTGACTAGCTACACGGATTACTTTGCAAGTCCTTCGTGCGGTTCTATTTTCATCAAAAGTGTTTCCGCTCTATCTACTTCATTCTATAGGTTCCACATAAAAGCATACAATACAATACATACCATTATGTTGATACAGTCGTTCCGATGTTGGATGATAGAAAGCTTTCATATATGAATACAAATAAATATAGAATAAAATAGAGAGTCGAGACAGATAAACTAATTTCAGGTATACAATATATAATGAATATGCATTTAACTATCTCAAATGAACGCATGGCATATAGGAATGTTATTTTGGCCACATGGCTTGTGACCGGATATAAAGAGACTGCTGGCATTATTCGATTTTCCTTAAATTCATACTCATATATGCAAGTATTGCCAACATTAATAAAGCATTCACTCAGTTAGTACTCACTGAAACTATTCCCATCAAGTTCATACTTAACACGACGATTTGCTTTTCATTTAGGTACATTAGGTACCAATATTGTAGGTGGTATCTTACCTCTGTCGTTGCTTCCAGATAAAATAGAGGACGACTCCATTAACGCTAAATAGTCCAATCATCACACAAATTGGAAGAATGTAATCTGGTTGAGGGAGTAAAAATTCAGATTAAATACCAGTGTGCATATTTGTAGCTTGAAAATTTTATATTAAAACCATAGATTTATAACTAAAAAGCAAATCAAGGAGGAATAATGTATACTAATATTTCTGCTGTGTTAGCAAAACATAATAGGAAAAGGTGTAAGTCAAGAGATTTGAGAGTTTAATCAAGCATGATTTCCCAATTTCCTCAAATGATCTTCATGCACAACACGGCAGTGGAAGTGATTTTCATATTTGTTGACGGAAAAATGAGGAAACAACCACGCACGGGATGTGTTAACTTATATTTTTACAAGTTGCAACATGTATACCTAATTCATAAAAGCAATCTAAGAATAAAAATATCGTTACTGTTTGTAAAGAATTAACCTCGGGGAACACACATGTAATATTTTCTGTTTATTTAAAAACTTAGCACGTGTGCCTGCGTGAAATATCAAATATCCTGTTGACTTTGGGATTTGGTCTACTGTAATATTGCAGCTAAATTGTTATTGGTAAATTGCAAATTGTATAGCTAACAAATCAAACAGTAAGTAACCTGTAATTATGTTGTCCCGATCGTGTCGCGGATGTCTCACTGGCCAAAATGACGGATTTTTTAGTAGCACTTGGGCAATCGACAAATTTCCCATCACATTTGTGTAACCGCGAATATCTACAAATGCAAAGAGAGAAAAGTTTTCAGCTTACATCATTTACTTGCGTACGAACACTTATGCAATAGTTTTTGTGTGTTAACATGTGCGTAAACGAAACAAAAATTCTACAAATAGGTAACCCTAAAATTACAGAGTACGGTAACCTCGAAAAGTTATGAAACTGGATACATGCACACACACATATACTAACATCAATTTCAGCCATCATACCTTGACAGTGGGAGATGGTGCCTCTCCACTTATCCTCCAAAGGATTGCAGTATAGCCATCGATCTCTCGTCAAAGTATCCGGATACAAGTGTCCAAGATCACAGAGTAGATAAGCATGAGTGGCATTTCTAAATACCATGTAGGAATTACCAGGCCGCACAGGATCTCGGCATCCAAGCACTAAAAAAATATTTAGTCTTTACTTACACGAAAATGTAATTTAATTTAACAGCTTCATACGATACAAATATTCAGCGTAACCTTTTAAAGGGCACGATAAACTTGCGTCAGTAATTATTTCAATTGTTGTCTTTATTGTATTGGTTAACAAATGCAGTACACACGGAACGGAAAGTTTGATTACCTAACCAGTCTTACAAAATTGATGTCTAGAAAAGGAAGTCATACAATTGCCGGTTCATTACATACTTGTTAATTTCTCTTTTGAACAAGAAAAGGGAGATACGCGTATGATCAATTGTAGGACAGCTATTCATTCCGTCGCTGAGTTCGTTTCGTTAATCTACCTGTCGAACCGAGAAATTTTAAATGAACAATCTGTGATTGTGTGATGTCGTCATCATAAACCTTTTCGTATATAAATGTTTTAAATAAAAAACCAAACCACGATGTGCACTTGATATTAGTTCTGAGATTGGGCAACTGTAAAAATGTCAATGTCAAACCTACAAACAGGAAATTTCACAGGAATTAATAGGTAGCTCAAAAACTCGATTTAGGTTCTATAAATTGAAAATTGTTTTGCAAACGTAAGTTCCTCAGAGTAAGCTCGGAAATAGGTTTTTTCGTTCCAGTAAACATAAAATCTGTGCACACAAACTTCGTACGTTTCTTCCGGTTTACTACATTTTATGTGCATCCCTCTTATCCATTTGTTGTCGACTTAGTTGTAGGTCAAATGATTCAGGGCTGTCTATTTTTACAACGATTGAATGGAAGCTTTCTATTATAATTCTGCCTCCAGTTTTTAATGTTACATTGAACGACCCGCATCAATCAATTTTCATTAGGTTTGCCCACGTAAAAAAGGTATAAAGTACCAATCTAGGCTGACGCAGTATGGTAAACACTTTCATTTTCTTTCTTTGCCAATGACTTTCTCTGTAAGTGCAAACTGGAAAAAGTTCTGACTCTCTCGGTGTTCAAGTTCCGTTTCTGAACTGAAAAACCGATACGTAAGATGGAGTAAAGTGATTTGGTCAATGCCATGTTTAAATACTAAGGTTGCTGTTGTTTTGGTATTGTTCTCGTTAGACAGTGCAAGTAATCAAATTGAAACAAAGAATGTTCCATACTATACCTCTATAATAGATGAGGAATCCTCTCTTGGGAAATGCCAGTCTACTTTGAGGGATGAGGGTCACATTGAGTCGATGACTTTCGGATAGTACAGCGACAGCGGAAGAATGATCACCACAGGTACTTAGGAGTTGCGAGTGCTCTTCACTTGCGACCAACTGGTCTCTACAAATTAATTTCTCTTTACCTAAAGAAGAAACAGGCAACGAAAACGAGATCCATGCATGAGTTTTATCAACGGAACATAAGTTTTTACTCTGCAGAGAATGAAGAAATGACATTATCATGTAAACAGCTCCAAGAATTTTGTACCAAGTAATTAATTTAATCTATTCTGTCGCGATATCGCATATTATTTTGGTACATTTCGAATAATCAACCATGTGAACATCCTATTCCTGGTCTAAGAGGGAAATCCAAAGCGAGAGAAAATTTTGACTCCAACAAAGCACAGTAAAACATAAGGAATTGCCCTATATCCCCATCCCTATCGTACTCGTTAAGAGATGAAATTTACCCTTGACACGTGAGTGGAATTGTTAATAAGTCAGGATCACTGATTTTGAAAAATAATCCGTCCATTAAACCAGCACTGCAGATCGGGAAAAAATTGGAAACAGCAAAACCACATTAAAGTGGCTGACAATCTTGTAATTACTGAATAGAGTAAATAGCGTAGCTAGACGTAAAAACAATATTCATAGAGTGGTGAAAGTAGTAATTAAAAGTTGGGTACTCGATTCCTCTTGAATGAATTTACCTCGTAGCGAAATGTCGAAGAAAACCAAGAGAATTTTTTGTTGTGGAACATGAAGCCTCCACTGGCATGGTTGATCTCCAGGGTACAAATCGGGATAACCAGGGTTGTGAAGAAATCCTTCTTTTGCTGGGGTCACATCCACGTTGCAACGGGAATGGACGTATTCTGAAAAGAAAACCAAGAATGTGATAAGAACATGGGCTTGGTGTTTTCATTGGAATTTTACAAATAAGAAACGAAAACAATGGTTCAATTTTCCGTTAAAACATTCCGTTGCTGTCAAATGTCAATATTCGTATCAATTAGGAAGCTTCAGTCAAGAGTGTCAACACTTTTATCTGAATTGAGATTTTATTGTACCATACAAATTTCGGCTTCATACGTGTGTGTGTTGGGGCCTAATGATAATACATTAATTATATAACTTATGTCGTCGTTAGATCAAAATTGACTTGAATGTTCTAGGAAGAAACTAGAAATAAACAACTTTGTCGTCATTAGACTTTCCAAAAAAATAATGATTATTTTATAAACTCACGTAATAGCATGCTTAGACTAATGCTCATTAATTTTATTTTGATTCGTTAGCAAATCCTTGTTTTATGAAAAGCGTTTCTTTCCATGGACAAAAGCTTGGTGACAATGACCTTGTTGACATTTCTCACAATTTATTTGCTACGTTGCTGATTTCATTATCTTTTAATTTACAACTCATACACATTAGGAAGCCATTAAGTACACGAGAGTCATTTTATATACAGATGATTTTAATCGCGTCCCGACTTTCACCACAAGAGGCTTAGTAATACTAATTACCTGATTGCAAAAATTTTTTTAGCAAAATTAATACCATACAAGTTTTTTGTGTAATGTGTATTAGCAGGGGTCCGAACAACCATAAGTCCAGATTGGGAATTTTTACACTGAGATTATTTTGAATTTTGCACACTGTTGTAAACTGAAAGCTTTTTATTTTTCATATAATAAGTCATTAACACACAACACACCCACAGGGGCATGAAACACGTCATTTCATACCCAGTAAAGTCAATAGAATCTATTTAATCTATTTATTTAAATATTTTCGTTATATACCAAATGCTAGGTCAAATTTATATGATTACAGTGTGTTACAGAGCCATGGGTAATCCATTTCTAAATATTTAATGCTTTGCTTTTGGGAATGTAGAATTATTGTTGCGCAAAGCGCACCTGTGTTTCAACGTGACAATGTAACATGATGGTATTAAATGGTCAAAGAGGTAGTTGTACACAAATGGAAAAGCCGGAAATTGCAATGAACATCATAATCATGACCTTAGTCTACATATCGTAACACAACCTAGTCCACACTACACAATAAAAGCAATAATCCAAACAATGAAAGTATAAGAACGCTAAACGACATTCGAACTAACAATAACGCATTTGACATTGCACATAATATGTTACATCAAAATGACAAGCACATAAGCTTTGCAATAATTACGTTTCTACATGTTTAATCTTTTTAACTAAAAATGGATTTATAAACGCCTACTTATTGCATTAAACAGAGGTTTCTATCCGAATTGCTGTCAAGATGCTGACGCAAAAGTTTCTTCATGTGACACACGAAACAATATGCTCTTTATATGAGTATTTACATCAATCATAAATTCGGATTGAAAGGCTTGATAATTCGTAAAAGCCAGAAACAGAGTTAAGCTTGTAGCAGTTGTGATATAGCACACAATTGTTTCAGCCGCCTACACTATATAGGATCAATGAGCGAATTTCTGCTCCCTGTTCACCAATTTTCATTAATCGTAATTACATACCTTTTAATATTCTCTTTTGAAGCGATAGCGATTTACTGAATCCTTTCACGAGTTCGTTATTGTTCCTACCAAAGACCAAAGAAGGTTGTGCACATTACAAGAATTGTGCTACGTATTTCACAACACAATACCAGCTTGTTACCGAGTTCTACTTGCCATATCAAGTTTTCATATAAAAATGTAATTCCAGTAATGCCTTCTATACAAAAGAAGTTTCCTCAATTCCCTAAAGAGTTCGTAATAAATATAATTTAAACCGATGTTATCTCCATTCGGCTAGATTATTTTCATCGGTAATCCCTATTGTATTTGGCTGAACTGAGTATTCCAAGTAGACCAAACTACTAGGTACATAGGAACTAGAGCTAGATCAACAATTTCAAGCATGATCGATATCTTTGCTCACATCTACGATTACGAATATATGCTATATACTTATGCTATTATGTAGTCTTCCCAAAGTCGGCAATTTGAACAACCAGAGCATTACTCTTTCTACACATTTAGCTAATTTAATTCAATCTTGTATCTTTAATTCATTTTACTTCGTGGAAATCCCATTTACCCATCTGCACACACTGGCAAGCATCATGTGTTCATTTGTGACTAATATGAATAGCGAATCTCTTGTAACAAGGCTTTTTCATCCCATCCCAAAAGCAACAATAGATCTCATAAAATTCATGTTTATGGTTTTCCACGACATTTTTTGAGTAGATGTTTAAAGAAACTAGGCCGTCTATCTAAGAAGATTTTCATTCATTGCCTTGTGTATGTAAAACAGATACGTACAGCTTGTCACGTTTTCTTGTCTACATGCATATGTAGTGCCAACAAAGTGGGAACTTCCCACTGGGAACTCATCTTTGTAACTCAAGCTCACTGGTGAGTGCGCATTTTATTAAGATGAGTTAAAATGAAGGAAACTTCCAAAGAAAATTGGTAAATGGGTATAAACAGCAGATGAGACTCCAAACAGATTGAAGTATTTTGCCGTTTGGTGCAATTTCATTGTCACTGTCAAACCCATCCTTAGTGAGAAGGGATGCAATGCGGGTCTAGTTGAGTTAGTTGAGTATGAGTGCACATGATGATAATGATAACAGTCAGACAGAAGGTTAGAACACGTATACTTCTACTAGCAATCAATTCCTTACTGTTGTTTCATCCTGGGAAAACCAACATCTATATTCATATTCTATTTACAAGTTTTTATTTGCTCGTCTCATAATCCCCACTACACATTGCAGTTTGTGTAGTCTTCATTGAAGACTCTTCAAGCAACCTTATATGGAATATATTTTTATTGAAATGAGTAAAAACAGAACTTTCTATTACAGCTATTATTAGCATCCCACTCAGAAATATCGTTCCTACAATTCACGATGTGATCTACAGAGGAAAAGGGACTTTTTTTCTGACAAAGACATTTTTAATCAAGTCGTGTTTACTGATTCATCAACTTTATCTGCTCTGGTGTCCTTGTAACATATTGCATTTCCTATTATGTATAATGCAGTGCGCATCTTTCTAATTTCATCCTGGTTGAGTTTGACATTTTACTCGTAATTACAAAATTTCTCCTAGTCATACTCCCAAAGGCGACATTATTGGTTTCATGAGTTGGGGATAACGTATTTTTGTATAGTTGGGTAAAAAGCATAATTATGTATGTCCAGAAAACAGGGATGCATTCAACAACTTTCCAGCGTTGAATATTGGGTAAATAAATACAAATGCTAACCTAACCCATATTAAGTCATTATAATACATATGTACACTTATAAAAATGTGGACAAAAGCGTCCTTCTAATTTAAATGTTGCATACATGTGCCAAAGATGTATTTATATTCATGCTATCCTCGCATGTGTGGATCATGGATGCTAGTGTACCAAAGCAATCTTAGGGATGAGTAAGGGTCCATTGTGGGACACGTTCTTCTGCCTTCAACAATGATAAAATCCCGGACTTTATGGTGCACGCATAATTTTCAGGATATTTGTAGGAATGACTAATCTATATAATTTGAAATGAAACAGGAATGCGTAAAAATAATAATGAAAAGGAAAAAATGCAACAATCACATAAAACAAAAATCCGTTTTATTGTTTTTTTGTTATGCCACATTATGTTCCAGAATATTTAACGCAAAGTGTTTATGAAAGTTATCATACTGCTCCGTTCCGCCATTCCAAGTTTTGTTTGACATGTGGTACGCCGACTTCAATAAACAAAGCAATATTTTTATTGTTTTCTGCTGATCTGTTCTGTCTGTGAGAAGAATAGACAGACATGTCTAGCAAGGGATTCGGCTGGATTTGGATTATTGGGAATTCTATAATAAGGTTCCTTCCCATGCAGTATAAAATGCATTCATTGTGTTACACAATCATAGAATTTCAACTCCAAAGTTTTCTGCATTCCGTGTGCCCTTTTTTATTACTTTACTTTTCTTATTTGTGTGCGTGACATGACAGGACACGAAGCCAGTCTGAGTTGTACTTGGCAAATGAATGAGATGAGTACTTCACATCAAACGCAAAGACTCCCAAGTTTGCTTTTCATGTCTATTTATTATCATGTTATATAACTGCACCAACACAGAAAAATGATTACTTTGGGTAAAATCCAGACCACATGGAGCCAAACTTTACGATAAGAGAGATAACGTTTTGCAAGAAAATTAGAAACTGTTTCGAAATGAAGATGACGAGGATCCAATATCCCTTGGGGTAAGGTAAAACAATGTAAAAGTAATATGAACAGTACTACTAGTCTCCCTAATTTATCCTATTCGTAATTGGGGTCGGTATGCTTCTGAATCTGAGTCAATGGAGTGCATGTTGTCTTAAAAGTAGGAGCCTAAATTCATGGGGACACAACACGAAAAATGATATTTAACACCAATATTAAGATTGGGATTTAATTAGTGTTCATTTGGGTGATTTACTTTGTTGTGATATCTTTTAATTTTCTTGGTGTGATGTACGTCACGCATCTCGACAAAGAGCAGTGTTCGATCAAGACATACTGTGATATAATTTGAAACAGTGCATAAAATATGAACTTACATATAAACAATAGCAAATTAGATTAATACATGATCAAAGCACATTCCGCAGTGATTCTTCTATCTTAAGAAACTGGTTTTATTTCATTTTTATGAAAAAAATTGTCTAGTTTTTGGGAGCAAACGAAACGTTGACGTAAACAGTATTTTACAAATTGTAATTCTCATGCTTCTCATCTTGTCTTTGACTCATTATTTCCTACATTTACTTAGCTTCAGTGAAAATATAATAAATTCTTCTGAGAAGCAAACAATAATGAGTGGCACGAGGCATCGGACAAGTCAAGTGTTAATTGTCTAGGAATAAATTATATTGGCTTATACCTTTAAAATACATAAATCATGGTATTTTCATTTACCTGAGCTGGCATTATAGCACAAATATTTCACAGTTATCTTCCCTTCAGGTAACAAGTGGCACAGTTTCGTCACATCTGGATCTGGTTGTGATCCTCGGAGAAGCTCAACCGTGCATTTACTTCTGCCGCTACACCTGGAAAAATATAGACACGTAGGATGAAAACAAGTTATGCAAGAACGTTATTGTTGATTGCATCTTTACAACGAAGTATTTTGCGTCATCTTACAGACACCCTTATAATATTTCTTATTTAGGTTTGAATACATATCCTTCCCAGACATTAAATGGAAATAGCAAGACGGGGAAATTATTTTGCAATAGGACTTCATAGGACTGAAAATAATTCACGCTTACATACTGTCTGCTTCTAAAAATATATGGGTAGACAGAACTGCACAAGGTTTTTCCTGAATTCAACTTTGCAAATTCAAGGAAAGTCAACAATAAAAAGCATAAAGTTTTTTAATTTGGAAAATGATTACAGATGTGTTCAATAATGATATTGCTTATACATTTTAATGAATGCATACGCAAGAAAGACCAAATTATTGTATCATGACAAATCACACTTTACATTTGTATGAATCATATTATGCTCATTATACCGTTCAAAGGAATAACATTTCTATTATGTAAACTTAAGAAACCCAAATAGCTACTTAAATTATTGAATGTCCTTCGTCATTGTGAAGGAGAACTAGTTTGCTTCATTTTCACTGTCGGCAAAATGTCAATCTTGTTAAAACTTAAGAGTTCCACTCCTCTATCGACACCACTTACCTTGATAGTTGACAAAAAATCTATATTTCCAACACTTCTGAACAAAAGAATTTTGCAGATTATGTAAGGTGACATAAATAAATACTGTACAGAAGTCTACCAAAATATAGCAATAATATCAATTCGCATTGGAATTTGTATAAAAAACGTAACGGGCAGTCACTGTTAGCCATCAATTCAAGATTCAAGGTCAATCATGTAGTTTTCTCGTCCCAGAATCCCAGAAAGATACTTGTAATTCAGTTTGAAGTGACTGCAAAATATGTTTATATCCCATCAAATAATGCTACATTTTGTGACACTGACAAGACAAGCCTAGCTATCGAAAAGGGTCCTTCACATCAACATTCAAGTGTTGAAAATGTAATGTGATGGGGGATTCCGTTATGACTTCTTCAACAACCATCTATAGAGAGAAATGTTCCCTCAAGTTGACAATTTTGCTCGATATCATATACTGTATACGGTTATATTTTACTATTGTCTATATATAATTATAAAATACATGTGTATTTTTTATTAAATAGAGCATAAAGCGCTATCATTCATATTACTTTTATGTGCATTCACATGTTTCAAGCACGCGTTATTATAAACAAGATATCATATCCATAAGTTTTTGTATGCATCTAATAAAGAGTGACAAGTAAACATGCAAATGAGTTTTGCAAACAATAAGGGAAAACAGTCCCCTATCATCATTTCCGATCTGTTTCGTACTGCTTACAATAATATCAAAGAGACTCTCAACTCTTCAGAACTCAATGGGAACAAAAACCATTGAAAAAATAACTAGATGTAGATTTACATGTTGTTAGCTAACAAATAAACCGTATTATCAAAAAGAAATGATCTAAATATATCTGCACCAACCAAAGGAGTTGAGATATAAGAAAGAAAAAAGGGTGACCCCATCCAGTGGAAAGTTGTTTGATCATTTGATCTCTGAAATATTTTTATGGATCAACAATGCTGCATTCATGCTTTCTCATCTTGATTCTCTGTATAGTTTTCTACAACGAGTGTATTTTCTGTATATGGAATACATAACCCGTGGAAGCCTCCTTTCTTTTGCTTCAATGTGCTTCCCATTATCTGTGTTATAAAAAACATTGCTGTGTTTGTGGATAAAGGAGATCCACACAGCTATTCAACATTCTAACCAACCCAATTCGTTCACAAACTCAATGGAAGTTGACTTTTTACTCCTTATTATTCTGCCCCTGTCCTGGCACTACTGCTGGCCTTTTATTCTAACAATTGTTAGTGATGGTAGATGGTGTAATATATGCTTTAAAAAACGATGCCTTATACTAGAGCTAGAGTAACGAGAGGGCTGATTACGGTGGTGAAAAGATTTTTCGGTTCTGTGAGCATTCTAGTGCATCAGCAACAGGGAAAAAGTTACAGTTCAATTTCATTCTACGTGGAAAATACTGTGGTAGTTGTAGCTGAATCTATAATCTAACAATGCGAATGATAATGATATAACCACGATGATGATGATATTATCAATATATCTGCTTTTTGAATTATTCTTTTATAGACATAGACGACAGAAAGAACTGAAACTGGTGCATTCCCCGCATATATTATGTAGGGTAAGGGTTCTCCTATTTCATTGCAATGCTCATGTTTGTATCTCAAATGGGAAATTATAATATCCGTATAAATCAACAAATGAATTGTTGGTCTCTAGCCACGGTCGGTCGGTTCGGTCGTTTGCTCCAGTAAAACGGTTGATATGATGAAATTATATGAGCACATAAGTCTAGAGATATATTTTTTTATGTGTGCACATTGTCATTTTATAACTTTTTCATGTGTGAATGAATCAATGGAGATGAAAAATAGAAAGGAAAAGAAAAGAATGGGACCTTTATTACTTTTATCATCAGCAGCTCCATTCTCCTTTCTCCTTTTTACCGAAACAGAACAAAATTGTAACAACTGCAACCAAACGCTAACCAAACCCTAGTGTCACCTAAACGCTACCATGAACAGTTATTTCTTCTGATCGTGTTGTTGTTATACCAAGAGTAATTGTAATAAAAATAACTGGGGAACATAAATGAGATAAAAAAAGCAAAGAAGGAAAAAAAGAAGCAGAAAAAAGGAATTGTCTCCTATTATTCTTTTCTCTCGCGCTTGTACACTTTATTCCCCCTTTTCCCATTTATTCTGTCTGTTTCGTTGTCATTGTGTTTTGTTGTACCAATCAAACAGATATAGAGACATGTAACAATTTTATGCGCACTTCTTAACTCTTTTACATCTTTGATATTCCCGTCGCATCCCTGGTTAGTGGAGATCGTCTTACAACAACTTACTTGTCAATTTTTTCGACTTTTTAGTTACGTATGCATAAAAAATAAAAACTTTTCCACTTTTGGTGTCTATTTTCCATTCTTCGTGTCTTTCACCCTTCGCTTTCTTTCACTGATGTATTGAAGTGTCTCCAACGTAAAACCGAAAATGCACAAAGCGTGTATACTGTAATTTCAAACTTGAACATGTTTCTTTTGACATCTGCCACCAGCAACATGATCTGCTGTATTTGAACCGAATTTCACCAACAAGGAAGTATTAAAATGAAGCTAGAATTTTAGTAGTGAATGCATTATCTCTGCTGCTTGTATAGTGTTCTATAAGTTCAAAATACATAATGTAATGAACTTTCTTCGTTGGAAATGATACGTGGCTGCGTGCTGCAAATATGCGATTTGTTGCTCGAAGCATTATGTATCATCTGCATCTCAATCTCAAATGCTCGATAGCACGAGAGTGCAAACAAAATAAATCCATTATAGGTACATTACCTCATGAAAATACTTTTATTATTGTGGTTTTTCCTTTTGCGAATCGAAAGTGGCTTTGTTTGTTGACTGGGGGTTTTTATTTTCAACGGAATACTATTGCAAAGATGTCAAGGCATGTACGTGTGTACATTGAATACTTATACAGCCTCGACCTCAATACATATATGTGTATAACGGCTCGCATTATCGAACGATTTGTTCATTGATCCACGCAAACATAAATTGATTGGTTCTGATATATTAAAGATGTTGTGAAAAATAGGTGAAAATCACATTTATGATTTTTGTCCATTAATGTATGTATACACCATGGTATGCCTTAAACTATTCTATAAGTTGGAAATAGTGAAATTGGATGTACATGTGCTAAAGCGAGGCTTGCCCGAAAAACCGAAAATTGTGAACTCATATTCAATGCAACATCCAGTTAATATTTTCATACAAATCAGAAATGTGGAAAAATTCCACATATGATGCCGTAATCCCTAGAAAACGTGACAGTCATTGAGCCATATTCTAAAAGCATGCAGTAACGTACTTTTACAATATGAAGCAAGGTTTGTGATGTCGCTTAAATAAACTTAATTTTTCTATCAGTTATGGAAATGGCTACTCATGCAAAATTATAACTCTACTAACGAGCCTATTTGGAAAAAAATATAACGTGCGCTGTTGTGCCTAAATTCTACAGTTTCGATTTGTACAATATGTAATCGACATGTATATTTCAAATACAAACAATGTTAAAATTTTCCATTGCTGTATTCGTAAAACCAATTAGGCACTTATTTGTACTTCACCTATGTAGCTTTCAGGAAGAAACCTGCACGTTGGACTGAGAAACTTATTTTCTACCTCACATCTTCCTACAAGTCAGGTATGGATGGAAATAATGCTTCCGTAACAGATTTAGTAAATATTAATAAATAGCAAGATGTCGATGAAGCAAAAAATGTCGCTTGTCAGCAATATTAACTAAGGATTTTCATGGACAGAACAGATTTCCTTTTATTGAAATATTCCAATTCATAAACCCATGTTTTTAGCATTGATGTATACGTTTTCTAAAAATGTTATCGATCCAAACCAAAAATACAATTGCTATTATTGCATATTCTTGGGTGCACACATACACGTATTAAATACAAATATTAAAAACCCATGCCCTAGATGTATTCCTATACTATACTATATTAGATGTACATACTTTAGAATATCTGATAAATAGTAAACCTGAAGGAATTCGAAATAACGGTAAACCAAAAGCAGGTTTAATTGTTTGTATTTCCATTAAAAGGCAATGCATTGAAAATTTTGTAATCGATTAAAATGTTCAAATACACATTTTCTCCTTTATACTTAGAATTGGCTTTGGAATTTAGAAGGAGCTTAAAATATATGGTCTCGTGAAGAACTCATACTCATGCAATACAAAAGCGTGTGTTTCCTAAATGTATCTACATATCAAAATTGTTTAGATGCTTTTGAATTCATGTCCTTTTCTTGGTTCAACGGGGTTTAATCAATTTGAAATATAAAAGCACTAAAATAAAATTATTTCTCATTCAAAGTTGTAGGAAAGCGTCGCATTTTTGAAATACAAGTTTACATTCCAATCCTACATGATTTCCTCTCGTTTTTAATATATTGCAACAACCTTCACAAAAGAAGATTAAGTTGTGTGCTATTTTAGCTTACCTTTGATTAAAATACGCCCTCAGATCCTTGAAATGCCAGGGAGGCTTGACTCGATTTGAGACTGTGGTGAAAGTGGCACTTGTGCTGCTCAACGCCTGGTACGACCAACACTCGCTTCCACCGATTTCGTTGTAGTTGAGGTTGTAGAAGGAGGAAAAACTTTCACTTCGACTCCCTCGTGATGATGTTATCTGATCATTTACACTATTTTGCAAATGCTGTTTTGCTTTATCCCCTTTACTGTTTGTTTTAGCAATTTCCATCGTAGTAGCAACACTTCTCGGGGTAACCCTCATCGAATACGACCTAGTTGATGGTACCGTTGGTGTTGGAGAACCGCCTGCTGACACTATACTAGTTTCAGTTGGTCCCACAAAAAATAAAGGCTCTCTCCATATTGTATTCTTGTCAAGGAAGTTCATATGGTACGGAGGCATTTCTATCACACGAGAAGAAGTAAAATTTAGTCCGTCATCAGGAAACACAGGAGGTATTGTTACTCTACGGGGTTGATGAAGGAAAGGTCGCTTTCCTTCGTACGTGGATATATGAGATGGATGCCAAGGCGGTGCATTCACATGAATCGGATAAGGTAAATTATCGTTCGTCAAGTCGTGCATCCATTTGATATCAAGATCCCAAAGCCTAAAAATCAGATCAAACAGTGAGAAATTCAAAAAACGTTCCCAAATTGAGTTTAAGTTTCCCAAAGTGCATGTAGAATCAAAGATGTGTTTTATGTGATATGCAAATTTCGGTTTAATTATATGTCTAGCTACCAGCTTTGATCTATGTTTAAATATGCTATCTTTTATTCCGCTTGTCTCCTCAAAATATCGTGCTTTAAATTTAAGTTTAAAATATGCGGCTTTCCCGTTGGAACACCATTGTTTCCATTGCATAAGTTTCAAGGGCGAAACTCAAAACACATTAACCGTCTAGATGACGATTCTATAATTCAAAAACTTTGAAAAGCAAATTACATTATATTTTGTATATTTCATGTTTTATCCTTATTAATTTTAATGCACTTTAAACTAATTAATGACATGATACACGCTCATTCATTAGCAACGATATATGACATTCCCTAAGTCGTTATATAACATGTAGAACTTCTATTTAGCAAGAATGTCATTTCTTTCATCAAGCTGTAAATTATATTATTACCTATGTAACATCATTTTATTAAAGTGCTATTATACACTTGTATTGTGTATGATAATTTCAAGTAGAAAGGAATCAAAGCAAATAACTCTTTAAAATGTAGTCAATGTACACGACATGTATAAAACTAAAACTTGTCGCGTCTCCATTAATATTTCTCATTGCTGTACTAGTACTTCGTTACTGCTCTAAATAATTGTTTCAATTCCATGACACATATGCATCACGACACAGATACAAAACAAGCAACTTGGAACGCAACAAAGCATTGCGAAGCACATTAATTTCATGTTTATGTATTAGTACTAAAACCTAAAGTACTTACGAGATTGTTTTTGAATGCTTCGAAGGGGAAAGATTGTCTGATGCAGAAGGTGGTACGGATGCTTCAACATTATCCTGGTTCTGCTGGAATTGCTTTTCTGTAGGATCCGGAAAGGGGTAGAGTGGTTGAGAGCTTGGAACAGCAGGAATTTGTTCGTCTTGGTCTATTACATATCTCGCTTGCACAACAACTATTTTCATGTCGTTCTGTTGTTGATGAGTATTTCCAGCACCGCATGTCAACGTAATCCTGTGGTGACAACATGCTTCGATTTCATGGACAACTGGAAAAAGATTACCAAACGGAGGAACGAAATTGTGTAGAAAAACATAAAAAAGACAACCTCAATAATGTTGTAAAAACAACAAGTATAATTGTCAACATTGCCATCAAATAATCTACACGTGTCAATGTTTTAACTTGTCATCTATTGTTCTTGTTATTTGCATAATTTTTGCTTTTAAGAAACGAATCTGTATATATTGAAAAAATTTACGTAAAAATGTACATGACAGAAGCGTAAGTAATTTTCAATTGAATGGGTGCATGATTCGTCAGAGTCATAAGGGAAAAAGGTAATACTTACTGAATTCCGGACTGGTTTGAAGAGGGATCAATGAGATGACAATCCACATTAGTATACCAAATAACATCACAATAGACAAGGTCGTGCACACATAATTTTCATTCCAAAACAAAAATGCTTTTCCCTTCTTTCACCGCCAATAATACATTGCTGCTGGCTTTCCTTTCTATACTGAGGTGCCTCGTGAGAAGATTGTATCATGGGTTGACGTGCATTCTTTTATCACTTTCATTCGTGATTCGCTAGCATTATATTCCGATGACTGACTGAAGCATGGGCATGATGGGCACAACTTTCCATGTAATGTTTGTATGTAGTGACAAGTGGTCCAGAAAGGTCAAGAAGCATGGTTTGACTCCATATTAATTAACTTAAAAGGGCTTTCATTTGAATTTTCGTTTTCGACTACTTAACAAATTATTTTCCGTCTTTTCATATTATGTATTGGCTAGTCATCATTTCAAATAGCTCAGTGTTAAGGCATTTACCATTCTAATGTGTGATGCATATCACATCATGTGGTCAACGTCTAACATTTCTATCATTGTCAGTGACTTTTTCAAACAAGTTTTGTCAAATAATACAAGTTGAAGCCTTAAGGATTGAGGAAAATAACAAGCATCGAAGTTGAAACGTCTAGGCAAACACATGCCTATGTCTACTTACTTGCCATTATCTGTAACTTTCACTTCAACTGATAGTTATGTAATGGTTTGTTATATAATGCGGAATTGGTCGTTATTGCATGATAGCAGTAGTACAATGCTGTGTTAAAAGCATCTTCTGTACTCACTTTCTCCAAGATTGAGTTGTGAATGGAGAAGGACGGAAATAATTTAATTATGTGTTGCTGAGTGCGCACTCACTTCATAATACATACCAACTGGATATATTGTATCCAACTCTATCCGTTATTGCCACCACCTCTCATTCACAATAGCTACATACATGAGTACAGTTTTACTGAATGTGGTTCCGACTTTGCTACTTTCTCCATTCTGAAGAGTTTGGTTGCTGTCACTATCCGCATACACAAGTTTCAACAAGAAGTGTCACATCCATACTATTGATTTGACTGTTATTTTTTACTTTGGTAAAACTCTTGAGTTTTCCAGTATGTTTTCAATTGTAGGGAACTCAGACACATCAATTAATGCTATTTTGAACATATCCACATTTTTTTCAAATGTTTAAAAACAAGTTACATTTCACAACAGGCAAACTCTTTTACAATAACATTATTTCTATTGTAATATTAAACAAATTCACTTCCCACGTTGTTTTTGCATAGGTTGTGTTGGAGTTTTAATCTCATTTTTAAAGATTGGCAAATATTACAATACAATTGACAGTTGAAAGCCGAGAAATCATCAAAATAGAATTGATAGATTAGCTAGCAGCAACATAGTTAACTTTAATCCCACTGCTGTACGTATTTTAAGAATCTAGTCAGACGTCGTTTTCTACGAACTGGTTTTAATTTAAAAAAATCAAATATCACCAATTAATATAAACTGTTCACTTTCCTTTCTTATAGAAATCGTTGAATAGCATCTTCGTTGAATATTGTGTCACGTAAGTTCATCGAACAGTCTATTGCTTGTGAATATTTTTTTGTGCAACTTCTTTTTTCCTGCTGTGTCAAGTTTTTCAACTATCACAAAAAAAACAACCTGATATAACGTAACACAAAACAGTTTCAATTATCGCCACCACTTTCCTTGCACATCAATCGCGTAGAATTCTAAAGAAAACACACAAACTATTGGTTAGCATTTTTGAAAATGGTTTTCAGTAATCAAAGGAAAAAATTAACAACAAAAATTACAATTGCACGCAAAAGCAGTAGTATGTTGAAGCTTGCAAGATGTTTATGGGTGGGAAGAAGAGAAAAGAGAAATAGTTATCTTCTTGCTTCACACTTTTTCCCGTGTACTCAATCAAGCACACAGAGAACACACACCGATGAAAAACAACAACATCAACAGAAGAACAGATGAAAGCCAAGTAGGTACCGAGGAAAGAGAAAGACGAATGAGATGTATGTAGGTAGTGGAAGGAGAAATGCAATGCAGTGATAGTAGAAAGTAAGAGAGTGAGAATAAAGAGGAAAACAGTGTACGGGAGTACCTATCCATACAATTCTATAAGTATACTTAATATTCTTTTCATGCTATTATAAGTATAACAAACTATAGATTATAGATATATTCGCTGTTTTGAATATATCTGTGAGTTAGCATATAGCAGTTTTCATTCCCTTTTCTGTCTCTTCCATGCTATATACACCTCTTCATATCCATGCTTTCCCTTTTCTTGTGCTCATCGTCTTTTATTCAGCTCAAGTATTGCATTATGCGCATAGGGACGAGGGACACATGCTGTGTGGAGCAAGTATACTTATAAAAGCTTATAGCCTATAAGTTATAGGGATTGAGTTAGGAAACCTTCAGTGTATGAAAACTTGTACGTACTTCCAGCTAAAATGTGTTGCTCCCCCACAATCCAACCGACCATGTGCCATGGCAGTGGCTCTTTCCTGTCTCCCTTTCTCCTCTCTTTCTCGTATTCTCCTAAAATGAGATGTGGATTCCAAATGCAGACTATCATCAGTGGTTGCCTATATGCATCCCGTAGGACTGCCGCTACGCTATTTTGTCGTTTTATGTATCTTTTCCTAAAGCCCAGCATCTAGGTTATATGCGTATGTTGAATGAAATAAACGCGACTACATTATTATTCTCTATAATCTACAAATGTGCATTTGTAAATAAACTATAAGGCCCGTATGCAAGTAAAATGCACAGCATCTCTATTTTTATAGCTGGCTGGGGCCACATTTTTGTTCCCAAACTGCACTCTGGAAGAAGCAGTGCCATTCTAGTTTATGGAGCCAATCAATAATCGATGAAAGTTCCCTTGTGCAATATTGAGCCCCAAATAGTGTGAGTGCACGTCACATCACAATTTAACAATGCTGATGCACTGAGAGATTGAGATCTTCATATAATATCATTCCAGACAGAGAGTATTCAGCCAAAATCCACGCTTCTTTATACCAAATCTCACACACTTTACATGCATCCGCATTCCCTCCATTGTCCTGCACAATATTTTTGGGAAATGTAATACAATCAGTTTCCGGCAACCATATAATTTTCCACTTTTCAAACTACTCCTTGGAGTTGTAAACAGAAAAGTATTATGCATGACTTTATCGTTTCATCACAGACACGCAAGCATGCTACAACACAATGCTTTACACAATCTGCTTATTTGCATAGAATTGTCAAAAAGATTGTGTGGACATGCCCGTCCTGTCTCAACGCTCGACCAAGCCATTGTTCTCAAAGTACAAAAGAAATTAAGAGATTATAATTTTTAAGACGAAAAATTACCTCAAGGGACACCAAGAGTCTCAATGGCCGCCCTTCTAAAAATATCCTAAAACGCTTGTGTTGCCACTTTGAGTTTTACTTTACTCGTGTTAAATTGAAACGTATGTATGTAAAGAAGATGTAATAAGGTAAATTATTCAGTACAATGCTTGAAATACTTCAAAACACGCAGTTATGCTTGAATGTTAAATGAATGAATTCAAAGTGCAAAAATGAAACCAGTACAGTAATAAGGGACCTCTAACAACCAAAACAAATTGAATGAATGACTTTGTACAATATTGAAACAAAAACTTGTCTCAAATATAAAGTAAAACATACTATTTACATAAATCATTGTTTGTATTTGTATTAAAATACCATTAATTAAAGCTTGGCAATGACACAGTCGTAAAATGCATGCTCTGGAAAAGTGGCAACACTGACATCTCATTTTGGTCGACGATTGAGACTTTTCTATATTTAGAATGGAACCCTTTGGACTTAAAATTTTTATCTTTTAAATTCTATTGTTTAATACTAACAATGTATGAGATTAGTGAGTATCGAGCGTTGCCCCGGTCGGAGTATGGGAGTACACCGTCAAAAACACCCTTTGATATCCCATTGCGTTGGGTACATATGCACGATAGAATATGACGGCCGAAATGTCATCAGTTTCGACTTGGGTTTTTGAACCTGTGTTCCACTTTCCTGTGAACTAAGCAAACTTATAGTTGGCTCAGATTCTAGCTAACTGTACAAGTTTTCCTGTACACAGCTCATTTTACTTCACCGACAATAATATTCTTGTCAAGCTAATTACTAATTAGATACGGAATTATTATGGCTTCAGCTGCTTTTTTGTACCTTCCGACTAGAAATGTGCAGAAAGCGCAGATGAATGACATGCCCATTTTTGTAGAAAAAGAAGGCAGATGTTTCCAATTGCAAAACTTTTAGTCTTCATTAGAATTTAAAAGGCAAAACATGATTAAAGTCTTTACATCTTCATATATTTAGTCTCATACTCCTTTTCTGTCAAAGTAAAGCAATTTCTTCTTTACAACCATACTCAAGAACTACATAAAAGTTTTCTTTTCATACAATAGATTATCTGTGCCTACAGCATAATTACAAGCTATCTACTGGAAAGAAGATCCTTTAGCAAGAAATAACGTCGCATAAACATGATGGTTCGCCCAAAAGGAGAAGACCAGAGAGAAGGGAGTTTTAAATAGAGACTCAGGTCCATGCCTTGACTTGTAAAATTTTGGTTTCCATTTTACTCAT
>JAQIXX010002242.1:0-25864 GCA_034700605.1 Willowsia nigromaculata
TTCATATCTCTAAAGATCACGGAGGAGTGATTCAGCCTCTCGAGTCACTCACTACTCGCAATCGGAGATGTCAGTTGTCATGCAAGTTCGGTGGTGGTAGTATGTACTTTCCTCGTAGGCTATTGTGAGTGGAAAGAAACTAGGTACTGGAGAGCATTAGCATTTACACTCATACAACACATTTAAGTGGGTCCTTGACAAAACGGGTAGACATAGGATCCACAAGAGCTGACACTGCTTTCTACGAATACTTTATACCATGTTCACAATTTTGGGCTCTTTAGTAACTCTAATCCCAGTAATTTCAATAGCAAAAGTAAAGACAAAGAAAAAATAATCAATGCATTGTTGAATGGAAAGCTACGGAATACAAACCGAGTAGTTGAAGATATTCAGTGGTTTTGACTTGAACTCAATCTCGAGAAAGTTACCTTTTGCTCTTGGTAGTCACTCCAGGGACTTGGGTGATAAATCTTAAAGTGTAGTCACATCATTTGTATTTGAAGCAAATTTTCTACCTCGTATGCAATCAAGAGTGAAGCTGATAATCCATTTCATCCTTTTAGTCTCTGAGTCAGCATTTAACATGGACAAAAGGGAACACTTGGAATTTACATGCGCACATGCCCATGTCCGTAGTATCAGCTCACCTTACACTTGATAATTTAACTCCCCCTTTCCTTGTCTTAACTTTGTCTGTTAAAGAGCATATACATATCACACAAGAAGGAGTCGTTGATAGGCAGACGCTTTCTTGTCAGCTCATGTCATATATGCGTTATTTTACTTCCAGGGGAAAACGGACGTCTTACCTTCCGACATATTAGCTTGAGATGTGTTTGGCCGCAGAGGGTAGTAATAAATGCAAACTAAGGTATATCTCTACATCATGCTCAGGGTTTGTCGTATGCTTAATAGCTGCATTCATTTTACTTTTTCGATGCGTTGCACTTTTCCATTCCAGCAGGAGCAACAACAGTTCTTTTGATAACACGACAGACAGATAACTGACAAGTTGAAGCCTCATCCTGGCAGCCCTGACACTGTTTAAGCTTGAGTCATCACATCACTGGAGAGAAAATTGTAGAGTAAATGCTGCGCTGCCATAAGCAATTTTATGCAGTTGTTTCATATTCATTTTACTTCATCTCAAAAGCGTTGCGCATTTAATCGTACTTTGGTGTAGACTTCATAAAAAATTCAAGCGTGCACCTTCCCGAGATGTTCATGCATCAAAGGAAACAAAAACATCATTCAAGATTCATAATGCACGGACAGGTGTGCGTGAGTAAGAATCAGTAAGCTGTTTACTCTTTAAACAAGTTATATTCCAATGTTCAATTCAAGTCCTTCCACAATATTCAAACAAAATTTTTATCATTACGATATCGAATGGTTTGCTCATTTGTCCACGATAAGGTTTTAAACAAACTTCATGGACTTCCAGACCAAACGGATTTTACAAGTCATGAAACTGGAAACGACGACCATAAAACCTAATACTGAGCAAAAATTTCATCCACATGCATATGAATATCCATACATTGACCCTTTTAATAGTGTTAGTGTTTGTTTTGTAGCAAATAAAAATATCACACTGCAGTCAAAATATAAGCCGGGATTGCGTGCATGCTCTCATTTTCAAGACGGAAACTAGTTTATCGTTATCGTTGCTGTAGAGTACAAATGTATTCGGCATTTTCTTACAATCTCTTATTGCACCGTAGTGCAGTTTCCTGCAGTTGATTATGTTGAATAGTATGTAATTTTACCAATGCCGTTGACCCGAAAACTCTACAAAACATATAATAATAATTTTAATAACATGTTTCGTTGTTTGTTTACAGAACACCCATACCACGTGAAGTGACCTGTAGATGAAGAAATAAGAATCACATCTGAAACCATCCCACCCTATCGATTAAACTTGAGTTTTCTGCTCCGTGTAGTCAAAGTAAAGCTCTGCTGGATGCTTTTGAAAAAATCTTTGTAAAAACCTTTGTAAAAACCCCGACAGCACACGGCAGATTAAGCTCTTTTTTGCTTCCAAAACTGCACATCATTCTTCTTTTGGCTTCTCTGTTAGCAGCACCATCATCTTCAAAGATACTTCAGAACCACAACTCTAAAGCGACATCATCATCGACAGTTCTACCATTACTGAAGTACGTAGAAGGAAAGGCTGAAGACATTGAATAATGTCAAGTCATCTATTATTACAACAAGAAGCAGAAGCATCAATGTATGTAAGAATTGATTTTTGAGAAAGACAGATATGCTTAGGGAAAAAAGCTCAATAAATCGGCATCCTCTCGTATCAGCACAACTTTGCGTAGTCCATTCAGTTGCACAATAATAAGCAAAAAAGTCATTTCCAGCACTTCCTTATAAAATACCCTTGAAAACATAATGTGAAGCTTCCTCAAGTACTTCCCATGCTAGAACTTTTCACCATTCTCGTTATTAGCATTATATCAGAACTACAACTGACAATCGGCAAAAATCTCTTTTGAAGACTCCTTAAGATCTTCTATCTTCTCCATGTACTCACAAATGCTAAAGATGATGCTGACTCTCACTTAAAGAAAGATACTTAGGAGAAGGAAAAAAGAACTACCGGAGAGAATTATTTGCGCATTTCCATCACCACGATTTCTTCACTCCCAGCTGCACCAAATTCTTGTATAAAGCATCAATTTTATGAGGTTGTTCAGAGTGGTTAGTCGAGTGGATATATCTGGCAAATGAATATTCAAAAAACTAGTGAGGAGAATCGAGGATTGCATAATAATAAGAAAAGTAATATGGGACTTGTAGTAGTATCAAGTACAAGGAGTGAAAGAAGCTTGACTTGAAGGGAAAAATAGATAATATGCGGAGGCGCTTGAGCTTTCATCAAAAATATTATTCTTGTTATCTTCCTAACAAATTGCTAGAGAGGAAAAAAGGAAAACTTAACATTGATAAGTGAGAGCTCAGTGTTGATGCAATTACTCACAAAAAACTGTTTTCATTCTTTTGGCAGCATCTTTGAATTTCAATATATGCCTCATTATACCACGTATTTATATTCATTGCATTATGAACTTATTAAACGTGCATAGCAATAAGTGGGAAACGAATTGAACTGAACAATCTTTTTAATACTAAGATAAACAGCAAGTCTTCTTGAGGTAAAGCCATTTCACTGAAAGCTGATGTGAATGCGTAATCAGCATGTAATAACAACAAGTTCGATGACTGCAGTGTTCCCAGCCTAATGCCCTCTTTAAAAGGTGGCTACTGCAACTGATAGAAGATTTTAATTACTTGTCAAACGGTAGGATAAACTGAGCCTCTGAGTCTTTTCTGAACATGGGTTGCTACTGTAATTTGCATCGTTCCTCATGAGATAAAGATATTAAATTGGAATAGAAATGCTTTTATTCATATGTTTATGTGTATTCGGCCAGGTAGTATATAAGAACTAAACTTGCATTAACATTTTCAAGCGAATCGGTGGAAAATCTGCAGTGTAGGTATAATGCAATGATCAGAAAAGTGACAACCAGAGTCTGCATCTATTCGCTGATCTGTGTCTGAGTACATGTGGAGCCGGCAACATCAGCAAATATCAACTGAAGTGAAACACTTCTCTGAAATACCGCACACATGCATAAATGCATAAAAGTCAGCAGAAACATGCAGCAATGTTTGTGGTTAAATAATAAAACATTTTCGTTACCTATTGTACATATAATTTCAATGCAGTGAGTGGTCATACAAAAAAGGATTTTCAGCATAGTTTACGCATCAAATAGCAGTGTACACAGTCATACGTTTTGTCTTTATTTTTTTCTAGGAATAACTATTGGAAAGCCTCTACTGATTCTGCTATACGAGGACTTCCTTCCACGTAAAAAAAACTGTTGTATGTGTCCAAAAAACTTAGACACCATTTTATTTGGAAGGCTTAGAAAAGAAAGTTCCGAAAGTACCAACAACACAAAAAAACCTTCATCACAGTGAGAGCAAAACGAGTGACTATAGTGCCTACCATTTCCCATTATATTTGGACCCACAATTTTCAACGCATCGTATCCTACACTTGTCCCTTATTACTAATGCTGCAACATCCTAGCATCTACGAGAAGTAAGAGTACTATCAGTTTCTTATCTCGAGCGAACAAAAAAGCCAGTTTTTGGATAGCTTTTTGGAGGAAATGATTCAATCGAGAGGAATTGCCCTTCTGCTGCACACATAACTGTCCTAAAAGAAGACATCCGAAAAAACGGCAACTTTTTCCCTATCGTTCGAAAACATTTTATGTAATTCTGTACAAAACACATCGAAGTAAATTCCTGCTACCTACGAGCAAAGTTTAAGTTCTTTGGTAAGCATTGATGTTGTGCTGGTTGACTAGAGAAACTGCAAGAAAAGGAGAGAAAACGAGAAAGCAACACTCTACCCACTAATGCAGCCATTTTCTGCCACAGCGGAAGCAGGACCGTCAACTTTTAACAACGACATTGCAGACACATTGTAAAAAATAGTTTTGAAGAAGGGAAAGTGAGGAGGCAATCAGCAGTAAAAGTGTGGGATCGTTTCTTAATATATATTACTTCTCTGCTTTGCTCTGATATTTTTTGATGCAATAACGCAGCAAAAGGAGAAAAGGAAGGAAGAGAATATTTGCTGTGGTGGGATATCTCATACTCATTTCACATTTTTATCATTGGCGGTATCCTTCAATGACGCACCGCCGCCATCAGAAGCTGAAACTACTATCGTTATTTTTCTATCGCCGTGGGTGAACTTTTCAAAACATTTAAGATTTAATAGACCTTTTCATCACGGTCGTTATATTTATGTATTAATATAGTTTTCCCCAGAGAAGCAAGCAAAAAACTGCTGACTTTTGAATAAATCCAAAACTATATTGAAACAGCATCGTATTTCCTTATAGACACGTACATATATTCGAACTTGTCTACACACTTATTGTTATGAAAGTGATATATTGATAATGATGATGAACCATGAGCAGAACAGGATCGTTATTGACAAAGTGAATTAAAATCTCATCAAGAATTTTACTTTATTGGTGATCTTATCACAGCAACGCCTTGTCTGTCGGCGCAATCGCGTGGACGTAGTGAAAGGAAGCAACTTTGTTCTTTATTATAACGGACTATGTAGGACAAGCTATACTGCAAACAGCTTTCGAAACTTGAGATCCTTTTCATAAGTTTGCCTGCAAAATAAAGTTTAGGAGACACAACATGAATAATAAAACTATGCGAGATTCAAGTAAATTTTTTAATAATTAGGAATGTGCACATAGTTTCGACGGTTTTGAAGAAAGGTGACAAAATGGGAGCAACGAATCAGAAAAGTCGGATTTTTAAGGAGCCTGCACAAATGTTGTGGATATTAGTTGGACTTTTGTGTTGGACCGTTGGTGTACAAGGTAAGATTTTAAGTTTTTAACCCATTTACCCCATCACTAAATTTTAGTACATTTTATTTCCCCGGATTTTGGAAGAGAGCATTGAAGTTAAATTTCTGTAAAGGTAATCACAAAACAATTATTTTACCTTATGCTCACATTTCATGGCATCTGTGTAGCGTGTAATCACAGCAGTTCACATTAGAGAACACCTTTCTTCGTCATATGACAAAGACGATGATGATGTGCTTCTGATTACTAAATCAATGAAATGAAAGGGGAAGCGGTGTAGCTTTCTCATGGTTTGATATGTAATCATGGAACAGCACTGGAACACTAATGACACATAGGGTTCCATTTTTTTACTTGGCAGGACAGCCAAAAATAAACTCTATAATATACTTGTATTGTGTGCATGATTGAGTTTAACACGAACGTGGATGTATCAAACTACAAAGCAACAGAACAACAATCAACGTTTAAGCTACAGCGACATATACACGGCAATGTATACGACTAATTTCTAACGTACACATAGGAAACATTAAAGCGTAACGTTGGCTGGAAAGGGGATAAAAGCCGAAATGGTACCTGCTTGAATTCTGAATACATAGGTTCCTACAATGCATTATGAATTCGAAGAGTGTATTCGTTCGTGTAGTTAGCCATTAGTTCTCCTTAATGCAGCGGAAGAAGGAAGGAAATAAGAGAAAGTGGTCTTGGGTACCTGACACTACTTTCATAGTGCATTTGATTTACAAACTTCAATCTACAGAAAACGAGTAGGAGCTAATAATGTGCATGAGGCGACCTTTGTGATTTCACATTGCAAATGCTTACATCTTGGATTATTCAAGAAGACAATTTACAGAGCCCCACGCATTAAAAAATTGCATGGGCCAGTGAACACCAAAACATTTAGCCAATCCAGGAAGTAACATTTTCATGCTACTATGTATTTACATCTATTCATTCATTTCAGATTTTAATTATGACTTTAACGATATTAACACAAAATGATTTTAATTTCCTTGTGTAGGAAAAAAAGGTTGAAAACTCGGTGTTACACAAAAGAGCCAGAGCGACGTCTTGCAGTTATTAAACCCGTAAAAAATGAACCCATCATTGTGTAGGACGTCGTACCTGCCAAGATTGACGGGTGCATGTAAAATGATAATTATTATTATCATCATTATCTCCACAAATTGTAAGTCAGAGCTACCAGCATGGCAGCTTTGGCCTGAGAATCAACACTCACACAACAAAAGCCACCTCTGCAACTACTGCTATTACCGTCATGTTTTCTGACACAAACACTTTTCAAAACTAGAACTGTAATATATGTAACGATCATTAAAAGCAAAGAGCGATAATAATAATGTTGATGCTATTATGTGATCCTAAAAGGGCAAAAGAAATTTAGAGCTGAGATTGCCGATTCAGATTTTTCCCCGGAGTTGATGAATGAATCCCATCATTATCTCAAAAAGCGTAACAAACTTTGCGAGCATATCAAAACAAGTCAGGACAAGGATGCTTATCTGTGTAGAGTGTATAGATACTCACTTCTTCGTGCTACCATAATATTCTATGACATGAATGGTTATTTACTTGGACTACCACCAAATATTAAAATATTAGATAATATCACGCCTACAACTCATTCATATCGATGTAAAATATTATGCTTATCAAGAGAATAATAATAATAAATAATAATTGTGTATGAACACAGGTACATTACTTTACCACGCATATTTTTTATTCAAACAGTAAAAAAGCTTCTGTGTACCTACATGGATGACGAGAATGATGTAATGAGGGTAGTAAATCATGTGAACCACAATAATTATTTATTCGTGATGTGATGATCATTTATGATTTTTTGAGCACTGTGCTGCTCACTGAATAGGTGGACATTGATTACTCGTGATTTTCATCTTTTGACCATGTAAAGCATGGTTGATGATACGATGAGTTTGATTTTTTATTAATCGAATTTAAACAGCGCACGACATGCACATACATAACCGTCATCTCCTCGTCAGATAAAATCGTTACGTTTTTCTGTTATTATTACTCTCCAGTGCAGTGTACACAAATCGGGGAAATGATTTCCCTTTCCTATCATGACACTTTGTTTACATTTATGCATTCTATTAAAATTGTTATGATTACCTACATTTTCTTCTCGCTGATAATTTTGTCGTAGTAGAACGTATAGTGAGCACACCAGGATTTAACTACTTGCTTTACATTTTCTGTGAGCATGATTTTTCTTGAACATTTTTACTCCCATTCCTGCATAATATAAGTTTACGACAGGGCGATAAAAATATATGGTCCAATGAATATCTCTCCTTGAGTTTCTTTTTGAGAAAAATACGATTTTTGAAGGAAAGATGGTAAAATTATGTAGTACGGTGAAGAGGAAATGTAGGCTCCAGAGATGGCTGTCTCGATGGCCTTTTTACTTACTGGAGAATGTAAATTCATATAGCACGTATACATTTCTAACGTTGTAGTGTGGAGGACAGTATGCAGACCCATATTAATGAATGATGATGGGAAATGAAATTTTGATTCCTCATAGGTACATACATTTACTTGGAACGAGTTTTATGTGTTGCGCATAAAGCAAATCAGATATAAGTTTCCTTTTCTGGAAGGTTTATTTTTTAAGAATTTGAACCATGTCTAGATGGGCATAAAGTTTCAGCAACATCAGCAGCAGGGAACTTCTTTTTTATCTGGAACAAGTACGTATAAAACATCGTAAACGTTGAAAATGAAAGCGACACTTTTTATGGATGCACCATACCAAAATATATGCATTGTATTTATAGGTAGAAGATTTATTATATTTTCTTTTCATTCATTATAATATGAATATAATTTTGATGTTCTCATCGAAAAATCCCATGCGTGCCTTAAATGTCTGATGATATGATGATGAGCAGACGAAAGAAAATATTTTTCCTGAGAATTAAAATGTAACACATCAAGAAAGAGATGAGTGGTCTATGTCTTCTTCCTAGTCTTCCTCTCTTTCTACGAGTTTCACATTTCCAGTCTGAAAATAGATTATGAATGATGATAATAACAAAGTTGATGGTTTTATGCAATCACATTAAACTTTTTTTTTCAGTTTGGTACACTTGATAAATTCCTTATTCTGTAACGTATGCATTAAACATATCATCCAATCCTTCCTATAGTGCTTAATTGAAAATTACATCCGTTCGTTTTGGAATGATCCGTCCACCAAATTAAATTTAGGAAGACCAAGTTATAAGCCTCGTTTTCACTGGGAGCACAGACGATGAAATTACATTACACATTTGGAGACGTGTTTTAATAATGTATCATGTAAAAAGAGAGGCCGAACAGTTCTGGAGAGAGGAAATGTATCAACTTATTTCACTAATGCATGCGAACAACTATGACTGCCTGCTACTATCCAGTCAGTTTTGTATGCATATTTTATTTACAATGAGGAAAAAAAATGAGAGCACTTAAAGTGACTAAGAAGGAGCTTTTTCTCACCGCCTTTACATTATACACTTTAAAGCAGACTTGATTTTGCTTCATTTAAGAAAAATAAGTTCATAGTTCGCCATCTCCTCCCTCTCCACACCATCACCTATAACATTATCGTCACGATTATTTCGTTACACTTGATTGTCTTTCCTGCATTAAAGTGCATTTGGCTCTAGTAACTCTTTCTGCTCACTTGCTGCTGTCACTCCTTTCGTTTGCAGACAAAAGGAAATGAATGTCGTTCCATTAATTTTAGTCACAGGATCATAACGTGAAATGCGAATCATATTAATGCTTTGCAATTCAGCAGGCAAGTGTAACAGGAGTGATGATTGCGATGGCGGTGATCCCTTCCTAGTAGCTAAAAAAGCTTTATAAAATACATTGTCCATTATCTGTGTTTTTATTCCTTATTGCTTTATATGTAATCCAGTTAGAAACAATCATTATACTATTGTTTACTACTGCTTTTTATTTCCATGTTGTTCTCTATGATTTCATGATAAAGTGGTGGTTGAACCACTCATTTTTCTACCTGTCAGAATGATAATCACGTCAATTATTTGGATCGCTTCGTCATCATAAGCATACAACAAGTTTGCAGTTGTAATACAAGAGCAGTTTACATAATATATTCCAGAAGGTACACACTTTTATAGTCTTGTTGAACAATTTACATTACATTATGCTCTTCTCCTCCTTTTCCTCCTTGTGTACCGTGTGCCAGTAAATGCACGGTGCAATTTAGGCAGCAGCCGTAGCACACCGTCATGATCATTAACTTTGCTGACAGAAAATGTGAACGAGAAGCCTTTTGTGAGTGACGCGGAGAGCCGCCTGTTTTGTTTCTGTTTTTGCTCAGTCGGTGATGATGATAAAGCTTCTTCACCTTTTGTTTCATTACGAGCCTACTCCTACGACAACACGATTACTTTTCTCTATATACGCTCTTTCAAAACCAGGTAATATTTTTTATTACAAACATCAAACATGCATATTTATTTTGCTGCTCCCGATGATGCAGATGACGACGATGAAATGCTTAACATGATGCCAAATGAACCGTAATATGTAATGAGATTTTTATGTTGTGTAGGCTGCTTTTTACTTGAATCTTTTATTATTGTCTTCATCAATTGCGAAGCTTAAAGATGTTTCCATTGTGAGTTGGTGGACCTCGCCTATTTTTTTCACCACTTACTAAAGCCATGACATGATCATTTGGTATTAGAGGGAAAAAATGCCAAGCTAAGAACAAACTCGGCACTATGCTGTTGTTCTCCATATAATCATTTTATCTACAGTAATTTAGTACTTGTCAATGATTTTTATGGGAATCATGCTAAATAGGAATGTGCTCTGTGTGGTGTGGTTGTTAAGAAAAGGTTATCACTGCCCTGTCGTCGTATAATACCCGTAACAATATAATTTGGGTAAATGAAGTTCAAGGGAGGAATGAAAATGTTTTTATTATTTTTTTCAGTAATATGGTGGTAGTCGGCACATATAAAACATGTTATTGGTTTACGTTCATTAAAGAATGTCTGTAGACAGCACATTTTCACTATAAGAAATCATCACCGCTGTCAGACATGCATACTTGGAGTAATCTGCGTAACTCAGGGGGTATTTCATTACTTCTTTATTTATTGGAATTTCAGAGTCACGAACAACTACACAGAGAGGAGTTTTCAAATAACATATATGCATACACGTATCCGATGACTATTATATCGTTTGTAGGTACATTAAAGTTTTTTCAAAAGAAAATACTTCATGGTTCTTCATGGTACGCTATAACTATAATGAACACACGTAGAGTTTCCTTCCTGTATAGATCCATTCATTCGTTTACAGCACAATGTTTCACCATATTTTGGAAACTCAGACGCTTGTTTCTCCTCCTCGTGGAAAATTGGATATCTTAATTGCGTTTATATAGCCTTCATGATAAGCTAGTTAAGATAGCTAGCCCCTGCACCGCTCGAAAAATACCGACAAAACTGTGTGGTAACTTGGACATTGCAAGAAGAAGTCGCTTACAATTGCACTGGTTTATAACGGCAACACTTTGTTGTTGTGGCATACAGAGTGCAGTGCTTTATCAACACGTGAAATACACACATGCATGCCTTCATATCCACCGAAAAGGAAAGGGAGAAGAATGCATTATGAAAGAGCAGCTGCTTTGAATGGATAGCTTAAATGAGACTGTCGTTTACAGAGGAATGGGGTAATATATACATCGCTACCTAACTAACTAAATGACTGTTTCATGTTCTCTACTTGCTTATACTGATCTGGAAATCTAAGGAACGTTGAACAGTTGCTCTTCCTGCTTGCCTCCCAAGACAAACTGCTGTGCACAAAATCCATTATTTTCCACTTTGTGAAGTACACTGAATCGATGTATAATGTAAAAAGAGAGTGGGAACTGGGAACAAACGGAGAAAATAAAGCATTCACAAGCAGAGAAACAGTGAGTTGTTAAGAAAAGAGAAAACTAGAGATTGAGAGAAATGCATAACTGGAACTAACAAATCCACTCGTTTCTCTTTTATTTCTTCACAAAGAAAGAAGAACCATCGCCGTTGTGAAGAAATAAGGTCGGTTGAGCTGAGCTGGGCGAGAAATGCGGTGGTATGCAAGCGTGCATGCATGCATGCATGTCGATAACAAAACTAACTTTAATAGAATTGTGTCTGTCTGCGTGTGTGTTTCTCTGCATATAATACTCGACGAGAGGTGAGAATGAGAGAGTACAAATATGTGAAGTTTTCGAGTGAATACCATTATCACAAAGTTTACTTCAATGCCAAGAGAATGCCAATATATAGCGGCAGTGTAAAAGAACAAGGAAATGAAGCCAACTAAATTTTTGCAAAGTTGATGTGAAGAGATTTAGTAACTTGCAGTGCTTTGTACTTTGTACCATTACTTTTCTTATGCCGGTTGACTGCTGAACACATTACTTTCCTTAAGAGATTTTCTAATAAATTTAGTGGAGATAGACATAAAGGATCTTTTTCGACATTGATCCAGATTAAATGGTCATGGATGTAAGTTTAGTGGCATTAGTGAAGAGAGGACTGCATTGCAGCAGCAGCTTTATTGAATTGATGACAGTCGAGGGGTAATAAAAGAGAACAATGACGCAGTGATACACGCAAACATTTGCGAGGACGACGATACAGTTATTACAAAAGAGTCTTAGTATTTGCCATTTTCATTTCCATTTTAATGAACAAACTAAAGTCTACTTTTTGGCTCTCGTTCTTTTCCATAATATGCTTTTCAAAACGTTTTGTCCGTGCAAAAATCTACATTATGCAAATTCCATAGACAGGAGACAGGGAGTTTATATAACACTTTTGATATTTTTGACAAGGTTATTACACATCCCATTTGGACATTGTTTCATCCTTTTAATCCCTCTAATAATGTCAAATGTCGCTGTTTCGTCGTATCTGGGTCATTACTAAAATTAAACTGATAGCAGGGAAAACGAAGCAGTACAACGAAAATGCTTCAATTTCCTTTGAATGTTTTTCCATTCACTAAAATTTGCAACGAATAAATGCGAGCTACTTAAGGCGATTGGCTAATAACCGAAAATAATAACTGCTGGAATAAGTACATGTACATGTTGCAATAATTTCATTTGCATCTTTCGACCACACGTCATTAGCACAGAAGGTGCTGCTAGTGAACTTTGTATCACCATAAAAGTTCAAATGCAAAGCATACACCACAAAACTGAACTAATCGTAAGTGGGATAACATAATGAGTTTCAAAACACTAACAGCAAATGTTTCCAAATATCTTTACCACATCAAATAGATAACTATGTTGATGATACCAACTGTTGTCAGTTTGAACCACACTATAAAGCTTGTAGCCAAACAAACGCACACTTGCAGAGACCACAGAGGAGGCTTGTTTTGCATTTAATTTTCAATGGAAAAGCTGAAACATGGTAGGAAAAAATGCTTACTTAGCGGCTGTCAACTGGCAAAAGACAAACAGTTGTTTGTGTTGCTGTTATGATGGCCATTAAGATATCGAACACAATACATTCTATGTGTAAAATTCAAATGAGCACTGCTAAAATAGTAACATTCAAGTAATTTATTGCTTGATGCGAAATGACAACTTATTGTGGAAAAGATAAGGCTATAGTAGTTTGCAAAAAATGTTGCTTGTTTGCCATTATTATTCAGTCACGCAGACATGCACAGGCGTTTTATGAACCGCAATAATTCAATTCGAAAACTTGAGTCTGGCATGTCTAGTCTTTTTAGCTGTGCTACTGCTACTGCAATCTAAAACTCGACAATTTGTTGCGTTGTTTGTCATTTATATAAATTATTCATATTCATCCAATCCAATTGTAAAAAACTAAAACTTGACTGAGCCCCACTTTTTCTATGTTTTACAGTCATAACATAGGCATACATGTATGTACCTATATATTTTCCAACAGAACGCTAAATGGGGACAATAAAATTTTCTTTACGATGATAATCCCTTATGATAATAAGTTTTATTGTCATATGTAATATTTATGGAGACTCTGCACTCATAGCGCAAAAACACATCAACTTTTTATCTCCCACTACCAACAAAATGGAGCAAATGTGCAAATTGTCTTCATGAATAGTAAATACTGATGTCTTTGACTTTATCGTATTTATCTTTAGTTACTTTATGTGCTGAACCAAGTTCTATCCAAGTTCTACGTTTTCTAATGAATATGATTAAGGAGGACAACTGCCTATCTATAATGTAGATCTGCCACTTTTGCTTTGAGATTGAATTTGCGATTTTTATTCCATTACCGTAAATAATATTCGAAATGACAAAGATAGTTAAGGCACAGTCGTTCTGAGAAAGTGCGCGGGTGAAAAAAATAGAACGCTATTTTTGCAAACCAGTTTTCTCTCGTGGTAAACATTTAACTTTTGAGTGATATTTTTATTCAAATGGATGTGTGTGTGCCGCTTCTTATTATCCAGGCTATTTTTTGCTCCTCGTGTGACAGTTCTACTTATGTCTCTCCGTAATTCTCTTTTATATGGACGTAATCAGAACACTGAGGCAATACAGAATCCTTTTTACGTCACGTCAAAGTGTTACGAAGCGTTATATAAAGTGACATTCTAATGAATAATGCAATGAAATGATATTCTCCTTGGCGCAAGGTATTTTTCCTCTTTTGACGCAATAAAATGGATCACGTTCCTTAGCCAATAATAAAAAAGAAAATTCATTTTCCTAAACTTTTCCCTTAAAAATGTTTACATTTATATTACATCCTTATAGTTGAGGCAGAGCCACTCAAGTGATTTTTGATTTAGATTGATAAGTTGAAAGTGACAAAGGTGACAGTTGGCATTTACTGCTCTGCTTGCGAAGGCATTCGTAAATAACTAGACATTTATTAGAAAGTAAAATATAAAGAATTACATATAGAATATTTTATTGGTGCATTTTTAAGCTAAAAAAATGAGACTTGATGTAATTATCCTTTTTAATTATTCTCCGTTTATGAAGTTGTCTTTAATCAAAGGAAGTGCTAGCAAAATACAAGAAACTGTATACTTTTCTGTTCTTCTACTTCAAATTTATAGAGAATTCTGATATTTTATATATAAAATACATTTATATGCCATTTTTACTTTCTTAGCAGTGCAGTCTTAGCAGTGCAATCGCAATCAACATTCTTGTGCCGTATCTCATTTTCTCCACACAAAAAATATTATCTTGAATTTTCCTCTGATGTAGGTACATATTACAAATACAACAGCAACAGTCTGTGCTCGGTAGAATGTTTCTGAAGAAAAACGGAGAAGAAGAAGCTGTACTAGCGAACAAACAGCACGTACACACACTTCTTCATTCCTTTCGTCGGCCGCGTGTGTGTGTGTTTGGATGATGATAAATTTTCTTTCCCGAATGAGGAAATAAATGACCCCGCAATTTCTCGTCTGAATTTTTTCTTATCCAATCCATACACATATTTTTTCTCTCTTTCTCGACTTTTTTTTTGCGTAGAAGCCATTTCCTTATTAAAAGTTTTTTTGGTCTAGAACCGAATGCATTTGGCAGCCAGTTTACTTGTTTGATGTTCACACTGGTGAAGATGATTCGTTACTACAAAGGGCAAACGGAAAGATATTAAATGTAGAAAAACTTTCAAAATATTTATACAGTTATGGTTTATGATGGCTATATGGCTAATAAGGTTACCTATTTTATAGTGGAAAGCCAATAAGAAAGTCAAGTTTAGTTCATAATTTAGGCTAAACTCAGTTACCAAAATTAAAAACAACACCATACCAGCCTAGAAATCAAGTGTGTCATATGTGGTCTAGCTTCTGCAATGTCGGTTTCTTTTTGGCTGAGAACCCAAGATGCGCACATATCCCACATGCTATCCAAACTTGATCTGGAGACTGTACCAAGCTACGCTACATGCTCATCGATTTGCTGAAAAATTGTCCAGACAGAAACTATGGATGTTTACTGTTGTTTTCACACACTGCAGTGCACCATGATATTTGTAAAGACGAAAACTCTCGCACTACACGTGAATGTTACCCTGTTAAAAATGTTGTTTTCAATTCTGTTGCATAAAACTTGTTAAAATCCATCCATCTTTTAAAGATGCTTTACTTTTCTGTTTCATCCGAAGAAAAAGCTATTTCGTTACAAGCAAAGATATTAGATCTCATGAACATGCATGCCAGGGAAATATTACTTTCTTAAGGTTTCACTATTAAAGCAGTTAGCTTGGAGTAGAAAGCATGTAGTTTGTTTGGTGGTGGTAGTGGTGCATTATTTATGAATGTATTGGAGAGAAGTTGAGGCAAGATATGTTTTCCAAGTCTTCAAGAACATTTATCTTGTGAAATATTTTCTCTTCTACTCTGCTAATAGTATCGTGTGTACAGAAGTGGTAATAGCAGTACTGAGGAAAATAGCAAGCAAGAACCAAATGGGATCATCAACATCGCGTCGTCATCTACGAAAGGAAATGTGTACATTATCATCAGAGATCGGAAATGTGTGCTATGTGCAGTGCATACTCAAGATAGAAACTTGTAACATAATATACCTAATGTGGCATATGAATCTTTCACGCTATATATTTTAGACTATGTGGAGGTTACAGTCAATTGCAGAGGTTTAGTGATATTTTACGTCAATATTCCAATGCGCGATAAAATGTGATACCTTATATGCACGTAGAAACTCTTGTGCCTACAAACTCGGTGCAAATAGTAGCTTAGCGTTGTGTGGAAAACCAACCTCATGTTTAATTCTTATATATTACTTTCCAACAAACAAAATCATCTTCAAAAGTATTTTTACTTTTCCTTTGCGTTTCACCATGTATTTACTACCTTCAAGCCACAGAGTAATGTGTCGACTACGTATATACACATTGTGGAGCAAACACATCAAACTATTATGTTTACTGTGTAAATGAATGGAAAAGATGAAAGAATCCGTGTATATTTACACATTTTTATACCTTACAAAGTAATCATCATCTCTTACTGTTGGATGATAAAAGAAAAGAAGAATTTTCAGGGAAAGGGCGCGAGGCATAGAGAATACCATTTGGAATATATAAATCTACAGATACATTGTTTGGTTGAGTATATATGGAGATACTGCAGGCAGAATGTACTTCATGCATTTTTAGGCTTTCAACATCGTTCTTCCTGCCTGTTTCAAGTTAACTTGCAAAAGTAATGGTCCAAAAAGTTTTCCTTCTCCTTGAAACTTACTACTTGTCCTTTTCCTCCTTCTCCGGTTTTTAACAGGAGTATTTTTGTGAGAGTCAAGTCACTTGGGAAAACGGTGTGCATCATTTTGCTTTTATTCTGTGAAAGTATCATGCATGCATTGAAAAAAAAGTCGGAGAGCAAACGTCTCGGAGTTTTTTTTTACCCAAAAAGAATTGAAGGAAGGAGGGAACCCCAAAGCAAACATGATTTTTCATCTTTCATCACTATTAGGTTTGTTCGGTTAAAATGAAACCGAGACTCTGTGTGTGTGTATTGTACACTTTGAAAGGAAATTGCCATATGTGCCTGTGGTGGAACTTACATGTACGTGCTGGAGGATGACTCCTGCCTTAAATTGATAGTCTTGAAGTAGGAGGAGGCGCACTTGTCACAGGTTCCACTAAACTGAATGAATTTTCGTTTCCGATGGGAAATTTTAAGTGTGTACATAGAGGTAGGCGTATAAGAATCCCCAATCCAGCGTAAAAAGTCAGTATGAAAATATCGCAAAATAGAACTTTTTTTATGTACATTTGCACAAATAAGTGAAAGCAGGAAATTTGGAATGTTGCTGCATGCTCAAGTCGTCGTAAATACAAGTTAAACATGTGATGCAATGCACTTTGCTCAAATTGGCAAGGAGAAGATGAAATGATGATAATGAGAAGTTGGTACTTACCTCGCCTACTTCTTGACCCCACGTGCGTCTCACTTATTCCGACGTAGTAAAGAAATGTCAGGTGTGAATAGAATGTATGGAATTATGGGATTTCTCCAGATCCTGCTGGAAAGTGTTAGGTCCTCTATTGAAGAGAGTGACTGGGAAGAGCCAACGCAATAATATTATGCCATTTTCAAAAGCACTTTAGTTAGGTTGTGTTTGGAAAGGTACGCAATGGCTATTTTCAGTGAGTCTCCAAGGATTACTCTACTTTCCAAGATAAACTGAAAATTCTATGCATTTAAATTAGAGGTGTCTTTTGGCAGACATTATAATGGCGGCCTGCAAATAGCCAATTTAAATAAAAAGACAGTAGAAGGTTCCATAATTTCCTGATGGCAATATGTTGAAACCATGCAATATTATCCAACCGCTGTGTACATGTGGGCTTATGTCATTCCAACTTTCTCAATGAATTCTTTTGCAATTAGCATATATTAAGTATGAGGAACAAGAGAATAAAATCTTAGTCTATAGGAGTTGTTTATTTTGAACTTTCTACCTGGGACCAGCGTTGAAAAATGTTGCTTAAACTTTGCCACAAGTTATACAAGTTCGTAAACGATCGTGCGTATTATTGTTTTTCTCGTCGTAGGTGCAGACGACATGACGTCTGCAAGTGAAGGAAAGGGGTTGAGATTAAAAGTCCAGTGCAATAATCATAATTTTGAAAAATGGCTTTTTTGGGCAGGGATCTCCTCGCTCACCAAAGAGCCGATAGTATAGTTCTGCATTTACTTAGTTTTTTTTTGTGTGGTACGTGCGGCGGAGACGTGTTGGTGGTGGAAGCTCAAACACACGAGTACACACCTACATATATTTCATTGTGGAAAATTGAGTTTAAGTGAAGCTTAAAAATTGGAAAGTGATCATTTCAGTTACAAGTCAAGCTCTTGTCAGCTGCAAACACGTAACTGGGTCCCTATACAGTTGTTGCTGTTCTAGTCTAGACATTGCCTCCATTCAGATGCTCACATGCCCAAGGAGGGTTAAAAATTGTAATGTATTACTTTTTAGTTGTTGGATTAACAACAATACTTCCGAAAAGTTGGGAAACCTGAAAATTGAAGATGAAAAAATAATATTTATGGGAGTTGAACCAGCTTGCAATATACATAGAAAGAGGTGCTTTATGAGAGCCCACCGTTCAAACTCTTTCCTTTGACGCATCGAAAAAAATACTTAACATTTCAGTAGAGCAATACACCGTATCGCTACTGAAATGTGTGAGGTAAAATATCTAATCGACAGAAAAAAACAGGCCGGAAAAGAAATGCAGTCCATGCATATAATGTTATGTACATAAATACAGGTTTCCGTGTCTTATCGTGAAATAATCACACCTATTACACAATCATATACAGAGCATAGAATGCATATGAAGAAAACACGAGGTAAAATTATTCAGCAACGTGCCTGGATTTCAACATGCACTTTTACAAAACACTCATGATAACTGTTAATGTCGAAGTCGATGAGTCAGATGAAAAATGGAATGCAGCACAGGCACAGCAGTCACAAAATAACCTGGAACATTTTTTTTACCCAATATGACCGATCTATGTATACACAAAAGGCTAGAAATTTCCGTATATAACTTTGCCAACAGAGCATCAGAAACGTTATGACTTGAAAGAAAGAATGAAGAGAGATGATGATGGGCTACACGCAAACATCTTTTTTGGAAAGGTAGTTCTCCAAAGCATACAAGTTTTTTACTAATACAAATATCGATCAAAAGGAAAAGGAGAAAATATCCCTTGATTCGGCGTTCATATGTGGATGAGACGAATGAAACTCTGGCAATATTTTATAAAGAAATTCCTTCTATAAGTGACAAATAATATGTGGTTTGCAGACACAAAATATTATACGCCAAATTCGTGTTCATATATTTTTGGAGACGACATTATCATCATAGTTGGATCGAGGATATTACCTCGTCATTTCTTGAATGCCAGCTTTTTCAGAGTGCAATGAACAGTATGGCAGTGGAATATGAGTGGCACATTTCGCAACGGATGGAACGGTTATGCATCGATGATTCCTGATGTAGTGCTGCATCCACTGCAAAGCATCAACCAATGTCATAAAACGTCAACATGAAACGGATAAACTACATTTCTAGAGTTTTTTCTCTCTTCGCACCGTAGACGACGAGACAAGTCATATGCTAAACTTGGATCTCAGTTGCAGTCGCTAACTTAATTCACACATGGAAAGTTTCTACACATTCGATATTACGCGCTTGCTAAAAATGTATAAAGCCTGGAGAGGAAGGAATTTCATCAAACAAAATACATCGTTTAATTCAGGAGTAGGAAAAGAACCGCTTCTTTTGGAATTATAGTACACACATGTGTCATTTTACACAATTTTACAGGCTGTGTGACTTATGGAAAACTTTCGAAATGGCGGAAGTGAACATTGCTTGACATTTTAAACTCATTTCTTTAGTATTTGCGTTTATGCTTCCTTCCATTTTACCTTCAGTTCACACACTATAATATCGACAAAGTATTTAGGCATATCTAAGTTTTGTACCTTGTAAACTTTCATAAGCCTGAATTTTACTCGTTTCCCTCCTTTCCGTTTTGCTGCAGCCATCACTGTTGCACAACTTTTTTGATGTGCTAAGTAAGTGCTGAAGCAAGAAAATGAATGATGAAGAATTTCTCCCTAAAATCATGATGAAGATTGGATCAAATTGAACAAGATGAGTTTGTATTATTCCTTTGAAGTTTTAAGATGCAAAATACGAAAGAGCATCTTACACGCTTACACCCTTTCCACGTTGCACATATATCCATCCATACTCAGTGTTCACTGTAATAAAAACATTTTCTCTTCTTTATTCGCTGTTATGTAAGATGCAAACAATATAATTTAGTTCCTTGCATGTATTGTTCGTAATATCGTTTATATGAAAAGCACAAGGAAATACAAGCACATGGAAGAACAAAAAGTACAAACTTTTCCAAACAGTCAAGAGGCAAGTTTCTTTGAAGAAAATTGTTATTAAATGAACACGAGACCAAATAACTTGCTGATGAAGGTAATGATAACAAAGCAGCTTCAGCTTTAGAAATTTCATTTTACTAATTTTAGTTTATTAAATAGTATATAAAACATCATCATTATTATGAGTACACGACGAGCACAAATGAAAGGATATTCATAATACCCTGTCATGTAAATCAACCTTTTATAAAGTAGGTAGTAGATATACAGTTTTACAGTCATTATTAGATTCTTGCATGCAGTAAAACATTTTGATGGTGATGCACAATATTATGCGTACTGTGGGTGTATCGGTTTTTCTAAAACAAAAGTTTTCATTTCACCATCAACCTCATCGTCATTATTCCAATGTTTTTCAATAATAATAGTAATGAGGACGGAAGACGGTATGGTATCAAAAACTACAGGTCCCTCCGTAATAATGTAACGGAGCTATAATAATGAGCTTGATTACAATGAAGGAGGCAGCAGAAGGATCGTTTGTTGTAATATGTATGATCGCTCACAGTGTAAGATGGATCGGCAGGAAGTTTTTCTGGTGCGTGGTGTAACTTTTATATTGTTGCTTATCGTCGTATGTACGTAGTATTCATTATGTACGTGTTTACTTCAAGAATTTATAGAAATGAAGGGAGGAGGGGAATAATTTGATACTTTTCGTGCTAATGTAATTACAGGTTAAATCTTGCCTGGTTTAATTGAACCTCCAGAGAAAGACTTGTTGTTGCTGTGTTCGGTATAAATTGTATTGTGATACACATGTCTGCAGTTTTTATTATTAAAAGCATGCATCATTTTCATTACTACTTATTCTGAGCATTGCTTCCATTTTAATTTAATGATGATTCATGAAAATGTTTGCTTCGTTGGCCACAAAGGAATTATTTGTGGATCCAGGATAAACATTTTCGGGATCGGGGCTCTCTCTAGTCGTATTTCTTACCTAACTCTTTTTAAGTCATCCGAGAGGGAATTTTGGCAGTTGTTCTTGCTAATCATAAAACTATGCAATGGTGTAATGTGTAATCTTCTCTTCATGATCAATGAGAATAACAACATGGTTAACAAAGTGGTTTGTATCGTACATGCCATATTTTCTTGCACTCATGATTTTGTCTGTCAAAAATTGCTATTCCCAAAATAGCGATTCAACCTTAGCTCTCACAGATCTGCATCTTGTTTCTAAAGTTGCATGCGTGTTGTAAATAACCTCGCATTATTGTTCACATTCACATTAAATTCATCATCTGCTTTCTCCGCATGTTTTTCTGTTTTGCGTGTGTCTGTAGATTACCAAGGTACTGAAAATAGGTTCATTTCACTTTCTACTTGTCTTTATTTTGTGGTATACACAGCAATTTAGGTGTTCATATATAAACGTTACTTCCACTTGGTTGAATGAACCACTGCAAAGTACTTATTTTTACATGTGTACATTTTACCATGTAAGGGATGGAGTTCAAAACAAGGCAAAATTTTAAACACGCGTATAAATATCGCCACATTAATGGAACAGTGCAGCATTTTGCAGGCAAGCTGATTTGATGTTCAAGCATTTTGTCTTGGAGAGAATATTCAGTAGTGGTTCAGTGGCTGGTGATGCAGTGCTTGATTCTGTTTGTGTAGTGTAGATGCGTATCTATCACTCCTCTATAAAGTCACTTGCTTTAAAAAAAATCTAACTGCAGTAGTGTTTGAAGGAAGATTTTCTCTGTAAATGAAATAAACTAGCAAATAATAGCTTCACGTCAGACCAGCGACAGTAATGTTTAAATCTAAGATCATTGCCAGATCCAGAGTTATCTATGAAAAGTACATGCTCATAAAACTATGCATGTTTGGTGAGGTGTATGCGTAAGGAAAAGTATGGCACAATAAAGTTTTCTTCCTTTACTCTCCTACGCTTTTTTACTACTGCAGTAAATAACCCAACAGCTTTTCCACCCATTACATCCTAATGAATATGTGGTTGTTGTAGGAATCTTTGCTTCACATTAGAGCAGTTGTATTTAGACATGCACGAATATACGTTTTAGAAACATACACTAATTTCTTAATATGGTCTTCTACTATACCGCCAACGCCGCTACCATTTATACGTAGAAAGATAGACTGCTCTAGAGTCAGCACAGCTCTCACCATAATTTCTACGATAGATCAAAATAAATTGCATAAGCAAAAACAACCATTGGATGATGGTACACAAGTAGAAACACAATTACTGCCGTTTTTTGTGGTTGCAGTAGTAAACTAGCTGATATTTGAATTTCTACTACTTAAAGAACAAGCAAAAACTTTGGCTTATCCATTAACCTTTCCAATAAAAGCATCAATTTAAAAGTTGAAAATTAAAGCATAAAATAACGAAGCGAGTATTGCCTGTTCAAAATCATGAAACGTAGAAAGAAACAATTGTAATGACAAATACAATGGGATTTCCGTACAAGTTTCAACAAAAAGGGTGGATAAGCATACGTTGGTGTGTCATTGAATTGCACAATTAATATACGGGCCTTGTTTGTGCTATGAGCACCGTGTGCATGTGAAGTCAATAACTCCCAAATTATATTGCACACTGCGACCCTGAGTTCTCCCAAAGTTATGAAATCGCTACGATGATGTATCATATTGAGTTTATCATCACGCAATATTCACAAAATCACAAACCAAATTGAAAACTGATTGTAGATGCTCATATTGTGTCTAGCAATTGAATATTACGCATGCAAGTTTTATACAGTAAATGTCAATCTTGCGATTCGCAGTTTAGCCCTCTTCACATTTCATAGGAAAATGAAGTGTGAAGCTGTTCCAAAATTAAACAGATTTGTACAATTCCTGAAAATTTTCTAAAGTGTAAGAGTTAGTAGGCCAAGTAGTGAAGAATGTTTTGACCTTTGGTACTATTGTAAGTTTCCTCCCCTCCCATACTCCAGACTCTTCTCAACACAACAAATATTTCAAAAACAAATTAAAATTTATACAAAAAGCATATATCCTTTTTCTTCTTTTTTATTCTCTTCAGTTCTTGCCTCCATATTGTTGCCTGCAAATAACATCCATTGAGTAAAAAAGAAGAGTGCACATATTTCGTACGCTTTAATTCAAACAATCTGTGCCAGAGGAGGAGGATAAAAAATTAACTCCCTAATAAAATAATAAGTAGCGTGAACGGTTGTTTCTGTCGTTGCTGTTTCGACTTTGGTATTGTGTGAATCAGAAAAAAGAGAGAGATGAAGGGAACAGATGTGAAAATTTATGACAACTCGCAGACACATAATATTGCTGCTTGTGTTGATGTGCGCTATTATTACTTGCTTTTTAAAAGCAGAAAGCAGTTACTAGTTCCCACTATGTTCGTAATGTACCGTAAGCAAACTCACAAACCGAAAACGACCTCTCCGTAACATAACAATTTCAGGCAAATATTACCCTGTGCACATAAAACTAGTGGGTTAAATGGTCGTCTAAGATTGTAATGATATGGGAAATGACATTCTTCTCCATTATAACAGTTAGTAAAAATAGAATCATAAATGGATTCATAAAGGTATCCATATCCATTATTATTGTGTGTGCACAAAAGCCTATTAGTTTTTGTTTGCTTCGGGCTTGCACAACATCAACAAATAAACAAACACACAAAAATAACTTTAATGACTTTTCTTTCTTGGGGCGAGAATATGCCATGCATATTATGAGATACGTTATGAGCTGTGATGGGAATTAAGCGTTATACCATGAAATAATCTGCAACAAGAAGTTAAACAGACAATGATTTCGCTTTAGACAAGAAAACTATTTTTAAGCAGAAGAAACATTTTGGATTAAAGTTTTGAAGTTTTTGAAATATTAATAATCGATGTACGGTCTTCAAACAGTTTGCAACTGTCAATTGTCTATATTGCATTTTTAAAAAAGTTTTGAAAGTACGCGCCCTCAAAATTCTTAATGAGAAATGAAAAAAGCGATTCGCTAATCACACTTTAATAATAATGAAAGTTGAGGCGGCGGCTCTTTTGTCTACATTATCTTTCGATGAGAAAGACGCCTCAATAACAAATTACTTCTGAAAGGATTCTAAAATCCCGAACGTCACTTTGAAAAATGATGCAAGCCTCATCTCCTTTTCGTGAATGTTTTCGATGAGTTCTCAAAGATGAAAGATGTGAAAAACGCAGAAATAATGTATCTCTTTGGTCGTGTCTCATTTCGCGTTGAGAAAAAAAAGTTCCACAAGAAAAAGAGAAAGAATGAAAGGATTTTTTAATAATAATAAGTTTCATGCATGTCTCATGCATGCATATCCAAAGGAAAAAAAGTTCCTCTCAAATGTTCTGCTCACACAGCATAATATCCCATCAGGCATCATTCACCATGATCATCAGTAGTAATAACAACATGAGCATACGGGATAATCATAATGGCTGGAATGGGAAAAGGTGTGGATTGGAAATGGCTTTGCTTTTCCCTGTCAGGTTGGAAATATTTCCCTCTGGATAATAATGGTAAATGCGTTTGATGATGTTTATGTACGTGATCTATACACATTGCACATTCATACGAAGAAATATCCACACAATGTGAATGTACATTCATACGAGTGTACTAGAAATGAGATTTTTTTTACTTTAGGTAAGTATTTTTGGGTTTGGGTTTTTTCTACGTTCGTTTAAGATAAATGGATGGATTGGATGAGTGAGAATGCGATGTGTTTCTCCATACTGCTTGCTGCTGCCGGCGGCGTCACAAGGTTGAAAGTTTTTACTACTTTAGCAGCACAGCAGCGGCAATGTGGTGTGGTGGTTTGGTGTTGTTAGTGGTGGTAGGAAAGTAAAAGAAGGAGTGAAGAAAAAGAATGATGATGATGGGTTGTTACCCTACTACTACCATACCATTGAGAGCAAAAATGCGATAGTTCCTGTTTCCCTCTTGTCCCTCGTATACTCTACTTAAGAGTATAACGTGGAAATGTGTCCTGGAATATTATACCTTTTATACCCCCTTCTCTGCCGGAAGAAAACTTTAATGAAAAGATGTTGAAAAGCCAAAAAAAGAAAACCCATGGTTTTATGTGCAACTATTGAAGAATATTATGATTTTATATAAAAAGTAATGAAAAAGGGAAGAAAACACTCTTGCGTGTTTGCAGTATGACATGAGAGGAAAACTGCTGGAGCTTTTTGTACTTGCGTATTTCTATAAGTTATATGTACATGTCTGTGTGTTTTCTTTTTATCAGACATACAAGTAAAAAGTAAGAGGGTCGTTAGAACAGTCACCGCTATAGCATTAATGTTATAAGGAGGATGGGTTGGCTTGGTTGTTGGTTGGGAGCAAAACTCAAGGAGATGCT